>SNQJ01S0064531.1:20264-39417 GCA_010110895.2 Picea sitchensis
TTCCTTCTTTGTCACTGAAACAAGGGAATATTCCAGAAGTCTCTAAAGTTATGATCCATTCTTCTCAAGGCATCTATCTCCTAGTCCTGGGAGATGTCTCTTCATCTGATCCTTTCTAAGATCATGCTTACTCTCGATTTCTTCTGAGTCTTCAAGGACTTTATCATCTCTTACAGGGTATACTTGGTGTTGAATACCAAGTCTAAGTATGAAATACTGAGTCAGGCTTAAAACGAGTTCTACTTCCCATCAAGGTGGCTTCATTAGGCTTTGAATAATTCTACTATGAGAACTTGATCTAATGTTCGGTCATCTTTGGAGCCTTCTTCTCCTTACAATTAATCTTGATATGAGATATTCTGAATCTCAAAAGATAGCTTCTTCTTCATATTCTTTGGTACATGAGTGTATACGGTCATGTACATAGTCTGCTTCATGTCTCGTATAATATGTTGCCTTCAACAACCTTCACTACAACTTCCTCAGGGTTATCACCTGTGACCTGAAACAAGGTCAACAAAACAACGAGAAAGAATAATACTATTTTGATAATAGTAGATAAAAAAATAGCACGAATAATCATCACAGTAGCTCCTTCAGAGCTATCACTTGTGGCCTGTCTGAAGAAAAGATCAAAAGTAAGAAATACAATACGAAATGAGGTCAACACTCTTATAGTGTTGTGATCAAACATTCCTCCATGGCAACCTGGAACTAACACAGGAGGTTTCTCCTAGAGGATATGTTAGTTGTATCAGACCAATGATTACATTAAGCATTTATCTCAATATTCCCACATGATACCAAGTATAATACTGTTCAAAGACTGCTACCTCAACTATAGTGTTTTCTTGACACTTGCACATTTTGAATCTTATCAACTTAATCAATCAAACCTGGAACCTAGAGTTTTGTTCTCAAGAATGAGTGTGTTTCTTTTCTTCCAAGTCTCCTTCACTCAAGATGAAAAGTGCTTTCTTCAACCTATCTTATGTACTAGGACAATATGCTATCTTGACAGAAGGTTGGGTTAGAGAATAAACTCTATGATCTCAACTTTAATCCATCTAATACATTGAATTTAATTTTGACCAAAGGTTAGTATGATGGTCATAGCTTCAACATGCAATCTAGATCAAAATAATGTCATAACAAATAGATCCATATTAGAATAATCAAACCTGGGTTGCATTATTCCTCTGAATGTGTTGGATCTTGAGATTCTTCTGGATCTATGGAAAGAGATCCCTTCTCCTGCAAATACCCTTTAAAGATTAACAATCTAAACATATGTGGGTACATACCTTAGATAGCATTTGCAGGTAGTGGCACCATATGGTAGCAGTGATAATAATTACCAACTCTTAAAAAATTCAAGGGTGACTACAACTGGTACTACGACTGATACTTCAACTAATACTACAACTGCAATTGATACTGCAACTGATTCTGAGTCTGCAACTGCAATTGATACTGCAACTGATTCTGAGTCTGCAACTGCAACTACAACTTAGGGTTTTATGAGGAAACCCTAAATTTTCAAACTTCAAATTTTGAAATTTTGATCAAGGGGATAGATGCGCTGAGCTGAGGCGAGTAAGCTGGTGCAGTCAGATTTCTAAAAATCCAAATTTCCCCCCCTCAAACTTGACCAACGGATTTTTGGACCGGTGCTTCTGGTTTTTTGGTACTTTTGGTACTTTTGGTTTTCTGGTAATTCTGGTACTTCTGGTTCTCTGGTACCGGTGAAAACTAGGGTTTCACTTTTCGGGAGATCTACCCACTGAAAAGGTGCACTGAATTTGCCAAAGAATTCCTTGGGTTAGGGCACACTTTTCTAGATGGTTTTGAGGCTGAAAATCTTCTTCAATAAAATCCCTAATTTTCATGTACGACAACAATGACATTTTTCTTCTTCTTGTGAAAGATGCTCCCTTTAGCTTAGCTCTGAAACCATGTTAAGGTTTAATATATTATTAGGTTTCTTTTCGATTCACTAGATAACCATAACATAGATAAGATCACCGAGAAATACACAATCACAAGAGACACATCATTTATCCTGGGAAACCCTCATGGGGGAGAAAACCTAGCAAAAACTTCCTTAATATAGATAGCCAATAAAATGCCAAGAGAATAAACCAAACAATATAGAAAGCCCTCTCCCAAGTATGTGCCTCTCTCTCTCTTCCTTCTTCTCCAACTGCAGCTCCAAACTTGCACTCTTATGAACAAGTGAGTGAGTGAACAAATGAGGCGCTGACCTCTCTTATTTATACAATCTGGCAGATGTGAAGTGAGGTGTCTTTTCACTGGCATGGCCGACTTCTCATTCTGGGTGGTTATAACCACTTTAATATAATCTGGGGGTCGACTTCTCATTTATCCTATTACAATTAGGGTTTGACAAATCCACAAAAGGGGATTTGGTCATTTACAATACCCGACATGATCAATCCACAAAAGGGGATTTATCTAATGAATAATACATCAATAATAAATATAATACTCTTTGAAATTATTTTATTTCAACAAATCTGTGGTGACCGCTTGCTGTCAGTTATTAGTACACCTTACACTATCCTTCCACTGTACTTGATCGAACGATTGAAAATATTCTAGTGGATCTTAGATCAATGACTAACATAAATTAATGACTTCAGCCTTTGACGCTTTGGGTAAAATTACATGTTTCAGACTTCTTTTCACCAGAGTGGTCAGCGTCAGAGTTGACCACCTTATTTCCTTTAGTGTGATCTGACAGTTCAACATTTCCATTCCATATTGATGGTTAGAGATAAATTTTGTGATTTTGGGTTTTCATGGATTCTTACGTGTTTCCAGTAATCACTGAAGTGGCGAAGCTACTCTGAATATTTCTATCTCCTACTTGATCCAACGACTGAAAACTGACCCAATTTTTCTCATGAGATCTGACGGTCGGCATTTACTTCACGATTTCAGAGGTTTCAAGACTTCATGTCTTATGGGGTCCGCTTATCCTGTCCTTCCACTTGATTCTATCTAATGATCATGATATATCCCAAACTAATCTAACGATTATTGTAACTCGACCCTTTACAAGGGATTATTCTGTGTAGGCTCGGGCTTCTGCGCGACCTTTTATGTTATTTATTATAAGATTTGATCTCATCACCTATACTCTGTTGACATCAATGACAATATCATGCCACTGTGTCCAACATTCTCCCCCTTTGGGATTGATGGAAACCTTTTCTTTGAAATATTTCTGTTGTTTTATCAAATTTCTCCCCCTTTGACAACAATAAAAAAAGGGATCTTTCTTCGCTCCCCCTGTGGTGAAGCTCCCCCTATCCATGCTCCCCTTTTCTTCTAATGTAACTTTTATGGTTTTAATGAGGTATGTGAATTACTCCCAATTTTTGTCAGATATTTTCAAAGGTACTCCTGGGTAAAGGTTTTGTGAATATGTCTGGAATTTGTTATTTGGTGTCCACATACACAATTTTAACCACTCTTTGAGCAACTTGATCTCTTAAGAAATGGTATTTAATTGGGATGTGTTTGGTTTTAGAATGAAATATTGGATTTTTAGAGATACTTATGGCACTAGTGTTTTCACAATTAAAAGTACTGGGATCATCATACCTTATTTGTAAATCTTCTAAAGTTTGCTTCATCCAAAGAACTTGTGTGCAACAAGATGCAACAATGATGTATTCTACCTCTGCCGTGCATAGTGATCTAGATATTTGTTTCTTAACTAGCCATGCTACCAGGCATTTTCCTAAAAATAATTCTCCTCCACTGGTGCTTTTCCTGTCATCTATACTACCAGCCCAATCTGCATCAACATATACATTTAGTGTAAAGTATTTTTCTTTTGGATACCATAATCCAAATTCTAAGGTCCCTTTAAGATATCTGAATATTATTTTTACTAATTTTAGATGAGTTTCCCTAAGTGTATATTGAAATCTTCCCACTAGTCCTACAACCTGCATGATGTCAAGTCTAGTTGCTTTTGAATAGAGGAAACTTCCAATCATTGATCTGTACATATTTTGATCGAATTTTGGTGAGTCATCATATAGACTTAGTTTACATCTAGTGCCATGGGAGTACTTACTGGTTTACTATCTTCCATTTGGAATTTATTCAATATTTCTTTGATATGTTTAGTTTGGGAAATAAATATTCCTTTTTCTGATTGAGTGACTTGTAAACCTAAGAAGAAGAATAGTTCTCCCAGCATAGACATTTCAAACTCTTCTTGCATTTCAGTTGCAAATTTTCTACTCATTATAGTAAGAGTACTCCCAAATTTGATATCATCGACATATACTACCACAAAAATCATATTTTGATCTTCAATTTTGATATATAAATTGTTGTCAGTAGCCCCTCTCTTATATCCTTGTTTTTGTAGGTACTAATCTAACCTTGAAAACCATGCTCTTGGGGATTTCTTAAGACCATATAAATATTTCTGTAGCTTGCATACATAGTCTTGATTTTCTGTTAGCATGAATCCTTCTGGTTTTTCAACATAGCCTTCTTCTTCTAGAGTTCCATTCAGAAATGATGACTTGAGATCCATATGATAAATATTGAAATTCTTGAAGCATGCAAATGCCAGGAACATTTCGATGACTTCTAGTCTTGCTACTAGATCAAAAGTTTCTTCAAAATCAATACCTTCTACTTGAGCATATCCTTTGCAAAATAATCTGGCTTTGTTCTTTATAATCTCCCCATTTTCATTTAGTTTGTTATTGAAGACCCACTTAGTTCCTACCACATTCTTGTCCTTAGGTCTTGGAACTAATTCCCAAGTTTGGTTCCTCTCTATCTGGTCAAGTTCTTCATTCATTGCCTTTGTCTAGTTTTTACTTTTCCTGGCTTCTTTAAACGATTTAGGTTCTATCATAGACAACATTGCCTGTTCTGAGTCAACTTAGAGTTTCCTTCTTGTTTCTACTCCATTTTTATCTCCAATGATCTGACTCTCAGGATGATTCTTTTGAACTCTTTTCGATGGATCTTTTGGCAAGGGTATTTCTTCATTGTCTTCTTCATCAGTATACTGTTCATTTTCCCATGTTTCATTATCATCATCTTCTTGCTGAGATTCTACATCATCATCTTCTTGATGAGATTCTTTATCAATTTTTGATATGTCTTGGGATATGCTCTTCTTTAGTTTTAGATCATCTATATTTACATTGGCACTTTCCACTATCTTTAGTAGTCTAAGATTATAACATATGTATGCTTTCTTATTAGGTGAATAACCTAAAAATACACCTTCATCATATCTTGGATCAAACTTTCCTAAATTATCTTCATCATTCTTAATGTAACATTTACATCCAAAAATTCTAAAGTGTTTAACATATGCTATTCCACCAAACCATAGTTCATAAGGAGTTTTGTCATGGTTGGGTCTCAACTAAGCTTGATTAAGTATGTGGACTATTGTGTAGATTGCATCTCTCCAGAATTTGTCTAGAAGCCTGAATTCACTTAACATAGTTCTTGCAACTTCTTGGACGGTTCTGTTTTTCCTTTCCACCACTCCATTATGTTGAGGAGTCCTGGGAGATGAAAACTGTCTTTTGATACCATGATTTTCACAGAATTGAATGAACTCTTTAGAGGTGAATTCTCCTCCATTGTCTGATCTCAAACATTAAATTTTGAGATATGTTTCATTCTCTACAAGGGGTTTGTATGTTTTAAACTTCTCAAATGCTTTTGATTTTTCTTTTAGAAAGTATACCTAGGTCATTCTTGTGTAATCATCAATGATCAACACAAAATATTGTTCACAATAAATACTTTTAGTTCTGGTAGGTCCACATAGATCTGTGTGAACAAGTTCTAATGGTTTTGTTGTGGAATGCTCTTTTTTTTTAAAACTAACTCTTGTTTGCTTCCCTATTTGAAAATGTTTACAAATAGAATATGAAGGCTTAATGATTTTTGGTAGATCCCTTATTGCCTCCTTGTTGGCTTTGATTAAGTTGTCAAAGATTAAATGTCCCAACCTTCTATGCCATAGCCAACTTTCA
Organism: Picea sitchensis; assembly: GCA_010110895.2. Lineage (NCBI taxonomy): Eukaryota > Viridiplantae > Streptophyta > Pinopsida > Pinales > Pinaceae > Picea > Picea sitchensis. The sequence goes on from SNQJ01S0064531.1 coordinate 26,321, forward strand.
TCTTCTTGGCTTAAAGAACATTTTTCTCCTTCATCTACATCAAGGATGTACACATTACTAGATGTTCTTGGTGCAAATGCTACAAGATTTCCAGTATCCTTTTTTCTGATCTCACATTTATGAGAATCAAAGGTAAGTATGTGACCTCGATCACATGTGTGACTTACACTTAGGAGATTAGGCTTGATATTTTATACCAGAAGTACATCTTCTGCTTTGGTCTTGTTATTCCCTAAACTGACAGTGCCTTTTCCCAATATTTTGGCTCACATATTATCTCCAAAGGTTACCTTACCTTTCCCTTTCTTTTTTAACTTGAGAAATTTTCTTTGATCTCCAGTCATGTGTTTGGAACATCCACTGTCTATATACCACTGACATCATTGGTTTCTCACATACATGGATACATTGCACTCTATTTATTTTATTTTATTTTTATTCCATACTTTTTGATTGTTGGGAATATTTATCCTTTTGTCATATTTTGACAATCTACATTTACTAGCTTCATGACCATAGTTGTTGCATTTGTAACATTCAAAATTGAATTTTTGCAAGGGAGAAAATGAGTTATAGTTTCTCTTCTCTGCATTGTACTTATTGTTCTTATATATTTGGACATTTCTATGATTGTATTGTCCATAAGATTTGCAGTGTACTTACTTATGTCCAAAAGTATTGCAAGAGTAACAATATTCAGTAAATAAATATTTATTAGGGGGATTCCTTTTGGTGATTGAATTCTTCTTGTGATCTTTTACTTTAGTAGGGAGTGTTGATTTCTGTTTGTGCGGAACAATTTTCAATAGTATCGTCTTTGCCATATTATGTTCTCTTCTTAAGGAGACTTTTAGGGAATCTGCATGACTGATTGGCATTTTGAATTATCCTTGTGATGTAGGGGTTGAGTCTTGGGTGTATCCCAAACCAGTCTTGTTGTTTGGTGACATATGTCTACTGATAATTTCATCCAAGATTTTTGAACTATTTTCAAATTTCGATCCCTTCTTTTATTTTTCAAGTTCACCTTTTAGCAACTCAATTTCAACTTCTAGCTTCTCACATACTTGTTCTCTATCATTGAGTTGTTTTAAAATGACTTCTTCAATTCTTTTAGCTTGTAGGAGCTGGGAATTCAAATCACTGATGATCTGCTCTAATTCTTTGATGGTTCTTGATGTATCTATTTTTCTTGATTGATGTGATTCTTCAAACTCTTGAAGTTGTGTCCTAAGTAGCTTGTTCTTCTTTTTATATCTTTTTAGTTCCTCCAAAGCACTAACTAGTTCTTCTTCTAGATCTATTTCTCCTTCAATTTCAAAGTTTTCTTCATCATTTATATTATTATTTTGAGTGTTCATTCCCATAAATAGAAGCTCCGAATCTTCATCTTCAGTCATGTCTGAAGAGCTGATGTCTTTTTTGGAGTATAACTTTTTCTTTTTCTTATAAAAATTCTTATTGTATTGGTATTTCTGGTTGTAGGTTTCTTCATCATCACTATCCTCCTGTTTGGGATAGGGATATTTGTTACCAAAGTGTCTGATTCTATCATAGTTGAAACATTTTAAAGGTAACTTTCCATTATATTTTCCAAATCCTTTCTGGAGTTTCTTTATAAAGTTGGCCTCTTCTACATCTGATATGTCTAACTTATCTTTATTAGACATATTTTCCTGATTCTTCTTTTTAGAAGCCTTAAAGGTTGTTTCTCCTTTTGATGTTTTTTGTTGTCTTGTCCTCATCTCATATGTAGTAAGAATTCCATGGAGCTGATCTATAATGAGTTTGTCAAGATCTGGTCTATCTTCAATTGTGGAAATCTTGGCATCATACCTCATAGGTTAGGACCTTAAGATATTTTGTATAATATTTTTTTTCTGAGAATTCTTCTCCTACTGCTCTGATTGAATTAACTATCTCATCTACTCTACAGAGTTATTCATCAATGTTCTCTTCTTCTTTCATCTTCAAAGTTTCAAACTGAGCTCTGTAGGTTTGTAGTTTGGATTCCTTGAATTTGTTATCTCCTTCATATACAACCTCCAGTTTTTCCCAGATCTCCTTAGCTGACTTACAATGCATTACCTTCACAATTATAGGATTTGTTAATCCTCCTAGAATGACATTGACTTCTCTTGAGTTGTCATTGCAAATATTAAAATGGAATTGACTACTCTTGAGCTGTCATTGCAAATATTCTTTCCTGCAATATCTATGGGTGGATTGGTTTGTGCAGTGTAACCATCTACATCAAAACCAAGAGCTAACATGTATCTTTTCATTCTTATTTCCAGAGAAAACCACCTCTGCTAAACAATGGTGCTTTGTTTGAATACATTCCCTCTCTTATTGCATCCATTTCTTTCGTGATCTACCTCTAGTACATGGCACCGTTTTGAAGGTAAAATACTTCCGGAGCACAAATTGTTGAAAAACACACTGACACTGAGGTGAATTCATTGTTAGCTTTTAAACTCAATTACTAATTACTTTGTTATTATATTAATCACCACAATAGATCAACAATGGACTTGTATTTAAAATCAATTATATAAATATAATTAACAAGAATCACACGACTTATAAAGAATAATATGATATTGTGAAGGACACTAATCCTCTTTAGAGCACCAACTCTTGGAGACACAAATCCACTTCTTCAGGGCACACTCCCTTGTTTTTAGGGAACCAACACTAGGAAGCACCAACTCCCCTGTTTTAGGGCACCAACTCCCATGTTTTAGAGCACCAACCCTAGGAAGCACCAACTCCCCTGTTTTAAAGCACCAACCCTAGGAAGCACCAACTCCCCTGTTTTAAGGCACCAACCCTAGGAAACACCAACTCCATGTTATCACAATTTTACTTGGTAAAGGATATGCATCCTTCCTTTCTCCTCCCTTCCACCCTCACTACATAAGTATCATCAATTTTTCTTCTTGGACTCTGGTTTTGCTTTTGATCTTTTTATATGGACTACAGAGACACTCTCTTCTCACCATTATTTCTTGTTTATATAGTCTTCCAACTGGTGTGAATTCGAACCATTACGTCTTTTGACAATGAACCATTGTACCCTTTCATTTAAATGATAATATTAAACTTTAAATAATATTATTTTTCCTTTTTATTCTTTATTCATAATGCTCATGATTTAACTCTTCTTTAATCATGACTGTGTATCGGTTCATTAGTCTACAGATCTCGAATTGTTGTGAATTCAAGTCTTAATCAATATGCCCTCCCTTCATACCAAAATTCATGTGACCGCAAGCTTGAAATCATGATCTTATCCATTCCAAGCATTGTTATGTTAGCTCTTTCTTCTTCCGCCCCTATTCTTATACATGGGACCATATTCAAATGTCTGAGGGATTATTTAATTCTATCCCCTTTAGCTTATTTACCTTATAACGCGACCGGTGCTAGAATTGAGTTCTCCCATACTTCGTCCTTCGGGACTTACGACATTTGCAGTCATTCAATCCTCCCAGAGTACATTTCTCCAAAGTGCATATATTGTATTCACTAGTAGATCGAACAATCAATATTTAATCTTCTATTGGATGGACGATCCAGGCTTATCTAGAGGCTTTAAACAAATTGATGGTCGAGACTTAATCTCCAATTGAGTGGTCGGTTCTCATTCACTTCATGACTTAGCTGTTTCAGGACTCCGACCTTTGCAGTCTTCCAACTCTTCCAGAGAAAATTTGACCGGAGTGCGTATCGACATTTCCCTGCTTAATAACCTTCACATATCCAGGAGCTAAGACCATGGGCTTGAGTGAACAATAGCTCTCGCTTTCTGGGTATCTGACTATTCATGACTATGAGACTCTAGGCTACTCGAAAGATGAGGTAGTTCAATCCCTCCAGAGTGTTTACCTACTGAATAAGTCATAAAGCTTTGGTGACCGCTTGCTGTCAGTTATTAGTACACCTTACACTATCCTTCCACTGTACTCAATTGAATGATTAAAAGATATTCCGGTGGATCTTAGATCAACGACTAAAATCAATTCGTGACTTTGACCTTTGGTGCTTCGGGTAAAATGACATGTTTTAGACTTCTTTTCACCAGAGTGGTCAATGCTGGAGTTGACCACCTTCTTTCCTTTAGTGTGATCTGGCGGTTCATCATTTCCATTCCATATCGATGGTTAGCACTTATTTTTTGACTTCGATATTTCATGTGTTCTTACTTGTTTCCAGTAATCACCGAAGTGGCGAAGCTCCAGAGTACCAAAGATTTCTATCTCCTGCTTGATCCAATGACTGAAAACTGACCTGAATTTTCTCACGAGATCTAATGGTTGGCGTTTTCTTCACTATTTCAAAGGTTTCAAGACTTCGTATCTTATGGGGTTCTCTTATCCTATACTTCCACTTGATTCTATCTGACGATTAGGATAGATCCCGAACTAATCTAACGAATGTTGTAACTCGACCCTTTACAAATGATTCTTCTGTGTAGGCTCGACTTTCTACGCGACCTTTTATGTTATTTATTCTAAGATTTGATCTCATCACCTACTCTCTTTTTACATCAATGCAAATATCATACCACTGTGTCCAACACTACCAAGTTGACCTTTGACCAAAGTTTGACCAAAATTGAATAAGTTCACTAAAATGCATGTTCGACCTTCATTACAAGGGAAAATTAAACAATTACACTTGGATAGTATGTTTTTAATCATTACATACCTTCCTACAATTCTATATTTTTGATTTGAAACACAAAACTTGTTGTTGTGAAAAAATAATCCAAATTTGTCTTTTTCCCATAGTGTAAAAATTAATGTTCTGTGCCTCAAAGAAATGCTCATGAGGATCCATAGTTAATGATAAGTAGAAATATAAATGTTCCAAGTTGGAGGTACCAATTTACAACCTTTAATACTGTATTTTTCCAAAATAATTCTTCTCCATTGAAGTCCAAGTCTACCAAAATAGTAATTGATATTATCTGTCAATTTTCATAGTCAATACAAAAATGCACTCCATGAGAAAACCAAGTATACCTAAGTTGTGAAATTTGGACTAAGAGATAATTAAACCATACTAAACGTACCTACACATGCATCGGGTCTGCCAAAATGCCTACTTACATATTTCTTTTACTTTTAAACAACTTTTAAAAAAACACACAAAGAAAATATATGCACATTGAAGGAAATCTAAAACATGGACATGACACTTAAGAATTCCCTAGGCCTTCTATCATGCTCATGATTGATGACCCTATAAACCTATTGTTACAAGATAAAAATCAAAATATGGGCATCAAATAAAAGTAACTAACTACATGAATATTCTTAACATATTTACACTAATATAATTCATGTAGGGTCACTTGACTTCAAAGGGATGCTCGTATATCACTTCCCTCTTTGCAATCTACAACATCAAAATAAAAGAATCAATAAATGCACTTTTGAAGTTATTTGACATATGGGTGATGTGTCGCATGCCATGTAACATCCTTCAATCCTTCGTGATTACACTGTACAAAGAGTATTTTCCATATGTATTTTTTTCAAATGAGTGAGTGGATCTGTCAAATTGACCTATAGGCAACCTGTTTTTGAAATTGGCTTAATAGATCCTCTATAGGATTCTATATCTATTTTTCTCCCCTATTTCATATTAATTATATATTAGGATGTATATACATAGGATGGATAAGTAATGACCATAAGTATCATAGGGGTTGAAAAATCCAAGTTAGATCAATCAACAATACATTTCATAAAATCCTCCCTAGCTCACAAATTGTCCTAAGGAATTTAATTATATGAAACAATATACAAATGCCTTAAAATGTAATTCTATAGGACCTCATACAATTGATGACATATGGAACCCCTTATGGATTCATTCTAAACATTTACATCCGACCCATAAAGTCAAAATGCTCGCTGCCCTTCAAAACCCAATTTTTCCATTAGAAGATAGGGCATGCACATAAATAATTTTTGTTAAGAAAACACATGCCACAATGTGTAAGAGTGATTTGGATTATGATAAGAACGAAATGATATATAAAGGGAAATATAGCAGAAACACAAAAATCAGTGAAACCCAACTTATTTTAATGAATAAAATAACAAAACACTATAGAGCACAAATTGGCTAGAATGGGGTAGCTTATCTTTGAAGATAAATAGATGTTGACTACACTTCATTTGCAACAAGATTTACATCACACTCCATTGCATGATTAAAGGACATCCTTCACCTTGATTATACATGAGAGAGTGAGAGGAGAATAATTCCCATGATGAATGTGGGATAAATTGGTCTAAGTTTACAAAATGCCATAGGCATGTAAAACACTACGACTTTCTGGGAGGTCATGCATCCCGGTACTAATCTAGTCAAAGAGTGCTTAAATGTGAAGTTCTAATGGGATCCGATGCATTAAAGAAATATGAATTACATTAAATTACAAATGGAGATGACATTACATTACATTCCCCATCAAAAGGGTGAATATCATGGTTTATCAAAACCATAAGATCAGAAATGTTGATTTAGTGGAGAAGGTGGATGGACACCAAGATCCACCTAGATCAATTCTCTCCCCTTAGGGAGAAATGGTCTCCATTGCATCAATTCCCTTCGAAGATGGGGAAATGTTTGATGAATCTGAACTTTGGTGAGCCACTTGCCTCGTTGAAGTAGCTATTGTGCTTGTACTTTGCCTGTGGAAGGATGTCATGAAGCTATTGGTGAGCTTCTAAATCCATTCAAAAAATATGGATGGATGGTATACCTTGGTCTAAGTGTGGGAGGAATCTTTAAGTGAAGATGCAACAAGAAGATCTATATGAATGGGGGTTCATGGTTGGAAACCCAAACACACCTAAAAAGGGTCATCGCCAATAGATCTATGCTGAACATATGGAATACTCTCATTCTATGGAAGGGAGTGTCTACATATTGGGCCATTGTGTAACATCCCCAACCCTGAGATGGGAAATTCCACACCAAATTTCCAAAACTCTGATACCAATAAATTTAATAATAATGTTCTGCACATGAGCATAGTTTTGTAAGCAAACAATAATGATTCATAAACATAATTATGATAGAGATTCCATAACAAAAAATAGATAATTACACACACAATATTTAACACAACACATAAGAGAAACTAATCTTATTATTAAACACCAACTACATGCATACCTTCCATGTTCCGCCAAACCATAGACCACACTGCTCATAGCTCTCAATAGTGGTTCACGCCTGAGATGGGGCTGAAACTTCACCTAGGCAAGGGAATCCTAAACAAAGCTAAGGTCTCCCAGAAAACATAAAAACTTAGACTCAGGTGCCAACCCAGCTTGCAACCTACGGTCCATCATTCCCCACATGCCTGCCCAACCCTAGGAAGTGTGCCCCTTATTTTCTCAACAATCCTTCGACTACCCCACCTCCTTTTGGGGCTTCAACAATAGGCTGGACAAGAAGTATTATATCCCTGTAGTTGCAAATTAGCACCTTGGGAATCAATTCATAGCATTTCTCTCACCTAGAGAGAATGCTCACAGTCCTGACAACCCACTTCTTCAATCACTCACGGGCCTGAAAACCTGCCCCTTCAACAACACACGTGCCTGAAAACCCGCTTCTTTAGTTCCATTTTTCCCATAAAACACTCCGAGGATTTACCAATACATGTATGACTGCATAGTACCGCTACCAAGTACAGATGATGGAATCATGAAGGAATGATGATTGAATGATGGGAGAATTTACTAAATTCCCCAAATATATTTGCATGAGACCTTTATGACACATTTCCCCCAAGGAAATCCCTTGTCCCTACTTTGGAAACTTAGGATAGATAAAGTTATATCCATAAAATTGTATCCATACTTTAAACTTTAGGAATATTAATATAATATTCCTTTGGGATTAAGCTCCCTTAGCTTAGCCCTTTTCCTAGACTCTTAGCCCCTTTTCCCTTTCTAGTGGAGTTTACTCCCCCATCTCTTTTTGTTTGGTCAGTTTGCAACCATGATGTATTTTATTAATAATATGAGTATGACTACAAATTANCCAATACATGTATGACTGCATAGTACCGCTACCAAGTACAGATGATGGAATCATGAAGGAATGATGATTGAATGATGGGAGAATTTACTAAATTCCCCAAATATATTTGCATGAGACCTTTATGACACATTTCCCCCAAGGAACTCCCTTGTCCCTACTTTGGAAACTTAGGATAGATAAAGTTATATCCATAAAATTGTATCCATACTTTAAACTTTAGGAATATTAATATAATATTCCTTTGGGCTTAAGCTCCCTTAGCTTAGCCCTTTTCCTAGACTCTTAGCCCCTTTTCCCTTTCTAGTGGAGTTTACTCCCCCATCTCTTTTTGTTTGGTCAGTTTGCAACCATGATGTATTTTATTAATAATATGAGTATGACTACAAATTAAAATATAGGCATGTTGGCCTTTTAGCAATCCAGGCTCCTCGACCTAATAATCACACATGCACTCTAGGCTCAAAACATATTTACAAAGGCACTCTAGCCCAAAGTATCCTATCTCACTATCCTATATGTAAATTACAACTGAGGCTCAACCTAGGCTATTACATTCCCCTCCGATACCACTTTGTAACATCTCTATCCCTGAGCTCGGAAATTCCACACCAAATTTCCAAAACTCTAGTACCAATAAATTTAATAGTAGTGCTCTACATATGAACATAGTTTTGTAAGAAAAAAATACTGATTCATAAACATAATTATGACAGAGATTCCATAACAAAAAATTGATAATTAGAGACACAATATTTAACACAACACATAAAAGACACTTATCTTATGATTAAACACCAACTGCGTGCAGACCTTCCACATTCCTCCCATCCATAGAAAACACTACTCATAACTCTCAATAGTGGGTCACCCCCAAGCTGGGGATAAAACTGCACATAGGAAAGGGAATCCTAACCCAGGCTAAGGTCTCCCTGACAACATAAAAACTCATACTCAGTTTCCAACCCAAGACAATAACCTATGGTCCCTCATTCCTCACATGCCTTTCCCACCCCAGGAAGTGTTCTCCTTCTCTATTCAACAGTCCTTCGACTGCCCCACTTCCCTTCTAGGGCTTCAACAATAGGCTGTACATGAAGTCTTAGAGCCCTATAACTGCAATTTGGCACCTTGCGAATCAATTCCCAACATTTCTCTCACCTGGAGAGAATGGTCACGGGCCTGACAACTCGCTTATTCAATCACTCACGGGCTTGACAACCCACCTCTTCAATAGAACACGGGCCTGACAACCCGCTTCTTCAGTCCCATTTTTCCTAGAAAATGCTCCCAGGCTTGCCCAATACATGTACGACTGCATAGTACCACTACCAAGTATAGAGGATGAAATCATGAAGGAATGATGATCGAATGATGGGGAAATGTACTAAATTACCCAAATATATTTGCATGTTCCCTTTATGACACATTTCCCCCAAGGAAATACCTTGTCCATACCTTAGAAACTTAGGATATATAAAGTTATATCCATACTTTAAACTTTAGGAATATTAATATAATATTCCTTTGGGCTTAGGCCCCCTTAGCTTAGCCCTTTTCCTAGACTCTTAGTCCCCTTTCCATTTCTAGTGGAGTTTATCCCCCCATCTCTTTTTGTTTTGTACGTCTGCAATAATGATGTATTTTATTAATAATATGAGTATATTTACAAATTACAATATAGGCACGCTGGCCTTTTATCCATCCAGGCTCTCCGGCCTAATAATCACATAGGAAATTTGGCCTCAAAACATATTTACAAAGGCACTCTGGTCCAAAGTATCTTGGCTCACCAGCCTAGATGTACATTACAATTGGGGTTCAACCTGGGGTATTACATCCCCATCCCCCTTATTTATGCACTGTCCTCGATGCATTATATACATGTACATTCAAAATTATTCAAAAAGCTCCATGCCTTTGCTATTGAAGTTTGTTATCTTCTTGGTTCTCTACTTTCCAAGCACCAAATTCATGTATTCATACTACAACTGGAAGTCATTTTCCCTACTCCATAGAGCTACATTAGGCAATAATTCAACTCACTGTCCCATCTGACACACCCTCATGATTATAGCTACCACACCATAAGCAACCTTGAGTCGCCTTATCCTTGTTGTACTCACCCTTCCACGCTCAGGTATCCCTTCACTGCTACATAGTCCTTCAATGATCCATCTTGTCAATAATTTCACACATAAGGAGGGCGCCAAATCATTACCAGAACCCACCAAGGTTCTACATTTATAGGGCTCCAGTGTCTCCAACAATAGTTGTTCTTCCTAAGCATTCCATCTTCAATAAATATTATCTCATCTGTATCACACACACACAATCATTATGGGACAATATTATAAAAACTTCATTTAGAAATTCAAATTTATTTCATAAGGAAATTCAACTTGTTCCCAAAATATGAAATCTCATAATTTTATTGGCTGTTGCAACAACATGCATTGGTCTTTATTATGGGTTTATGCAACACCATACTTGAGACCACTTTTTCTACAATGCTTCCATCTTTCATTCAACCAACAAATTATTTATGCTTCTTGTATGATATACCATATACTTGTATTGTAACAATTTCAAAGTTTATAAAGTGATCTTAGAATTGCTTATATTTAACAATTCAATCACAACTAATAATCTATTTATTAACTAGAATTAAATTATCATTCTCTGCATATATATTATCAACATCTAAGGTTTTACTCTGTTCCTATGACGAAGCTTTCTTGTGACTACTTTAACTTGCAACTCTCTTGTTATATTATCTAACAACTCCCGAAATGTTCTTAACCTCATGAGTTAGTAATAATTGGAGCATTTCAGCTGTTAGCATAATCATGTATATTAGATATCATATATGCATATATTCACCAAAATGCATTCAAAAATACATTCAAGCACAAACAACTCTATCATGCATGAATGCAACTCTACCACTTACACACTATGTATTAGTACAACTCTCCATGCATATATATTCAGTGCACCCCTGCATTGATTTCATAACTCCCTTAATCTAAGTCATTCATCTCACCATAGTGGATTGGAAGGTCTGGACAATGCCTCAACACACCATCCATACACTTCCCCTTGCTTGCACAATCATTTGGGATACCTTCCTTTTCGACCCAAACACTACACCAAGAATACAATTCTATGGTGCTCTTTAGTGTTAGCAAAAAGGTTGCAACCCATACCTTAACTATAAGTAGGAAGTTTCCTTGGATACTTGTGTGGCACTAAAGCCTTTCAATATCCAACCATTCCATGGCCTCATACATGACTATCTTTATTGGAATTCATTCCTATAACAAGGACATACCCTTTATTGTTTTGGTTATCAACCCATATCCAATATAACATGACATGCTACTATGTCATTTGTATACATTCAAAAGCTAATAGATTTTATAATTATCACATGCCTTCAACCTTTACCACACCTAGTGGTATTTTATTTCCATTAATTCATTGAATTATACAATAATGTCATTTTATAAAATAATTTCCGACTGAGGAAATTCTTACCTAATTCCCTTAAGCAATTATGCAACATAAGTACATAAAATTCATACCTACATAGCGGCTAGTACATGAATTTGATGCTACCTGACTAGATGGTATTAGTATGAGATTTCATGCCTCCTTCACCAATCTCTTATGCACATTTCATCTTTCGGTTGCTTCCTTTTATATGGATGAACTCCATATGTAGCAACTTCATTAGCAACCCTTGCAACCATGTAATAAATTTCTTCTTTCCTGACACAACAACCATCATTAACAACATTCATATTCTTATATATAACAATAGACTACTCCTAGTCTTTAACATGTTATATATATTTTAACAAAAATACATTCACTAATGCATATTTATATGCACTAAGAATGCATCCTTAACATGCTTATAAATGCACATGAATTTTATCTTTTGTGTGTTAGGTATGAATGCCCAAATGGTCATCTCATATTTGCTGCTACAACATTTGCAACAACCTCTTTCTTCATGTACAAATGTCCTTGTTATTCCTGGCTATCCTTTAGTATCACTGGATTCCTGTATCCTTTTTGTGCTCTTACTGTAATCATTGCACATGATTGTTTTTGTCTTGAGCACTTTTCCAACCCAACCACTCTTGGACACTTTTACATTTCCAACCAAATACTATGTTGATATTAATATTCAACATTCCACTATTACCCAAATCCCTCTAATTCAACTCATACATGACTAAATTACATTCCAACCATGCACTCTAACTAACTTTAGATATTCAACATCAATTTCTTTATTGAACCAAACTGATTCAACCTTTCCTTGAATGAACACATCAACACTTGTAGTTGCTTGAACCATTATTTTCTCCTTTCCTGACTCATTTGGTTTCAACTTGAATTGCATAGCCAATTTCTAGCATATCGCAATGCTATACGATATCTTCTTTTCCAACGTCTTAGAGATTATTGGAAGTAGTTGACACTGCTTTTACTTGCCATCATAGATTCCAGTGGTACTTTGTTGGCAGCCAAATCATTTTTTTAATTGCTCTGAAAAAATGCTGCCTACACCTCTTGTCTTGTCAATGACAAATCATCGTCGCATTGTGCTTCTAGACATTTGTTTCATTTTCGCGACAATTACAATTTGATTTCGACTTAGTTTTCACAACTGCAAGTGTGAAAACACCTCTTTCGTTGCTTAGATTGTCGTCGTCTTTGGTTGATTTGCTGAAAGACACTTGACCACTGGTTTATCACATGACTGCTAAGGTTTTCTCGAACTTATGTACTTGAGCATTATCTTACCTTGATTGCGCATTTGGATATGTTTGATTGCTAAACCTTTGGGCATAAAATTTATTGGTGTTGTTCTGATCTTATGAAAGTTGTAATGGATTTGGTCTTATTGCTTTTATCCTTATTGCTATGGACTTTCACTCAGTTATTATATGAAGAATTTTGGATCATAATGTTCTCAAGAGTTTGGAATGCAAACATTTCAATATGCA
>SNQJ01S0064532.1:5446-17593 GCA_010110895.2 Picea sitchensis
TTTTTTTTTCACATCTCTACTAGTTTTCAATGGTTTCTATCATTCCCCTTTCTCCTTCTACTACTACCTGCTAATTAACATTAACAATGTTAATTAAAATCCATAGATTAATCACAAAACATCAATACCTACAAGATATGTATTGAGATATTGTTCTTCAACATATCCTCCCAATTTTGTTCCCTTTGATAGAATGTACCCAATTCTATATTAATCCACTAAGGAATTATATATCCAATTCCTTTTTCTTCCTGTCTACACAATCTGCAATCTTTAAGTTCCTCTGTTGAACTTTTCCTTTACTTTGTATCCTTCATAGAGTTCCAAAGAGCATTCACTTGCTCTGATACCAAAAATGAACTCTGTTCATTTAAGGTATTCCATCTAAAATGAAATGCACAAGAAAATTAAATTTCCTACTATGATACCAAAAATGATGACCTACCGACTTGTTTTGCCATGAGTGCATAATTCTAAAATAAATTCTACTCATCTCTAGAAGTCAATTTTCTCTCAAAACTAACACGAGGGCCCAAAATACTCCTTTAACAAAGTTCTATGTTCTATGTTTCTAAGTGCTAAACTCAAGTGATCGAGATCAGTTTCTCATCTCCATAAAACCTCAGATCATGACCATGTGCCAAAACTCTATCCATCAACCCCTTATTCTTATCTCTTCATATGACCATGCGCCGTGACCAAGAACTTAACACTTCCGGCTTAATTTTCTATAGGTCATTGTAAATTTTTTCTCTTTCAATTTCCACCATTGATCTTCATAAGATGGACAATGTATATCACGCCTTAGATTATGCCAGCTGTGTTGGAATAATGAGGGGGGGGGTGAATCAATATAAGCACTTTATACCAATTTTAACCACACTATATATTCTTTCACTTTATCAACAATGTTCAACATTTTATCATCAATGTATCATCTGTGATTGCATTCAATATATCATGAGCATATAATCATAAGCAACATCACATCAAATAAACAATACACCAGTATTTACGTGGAAACCCAAATGGGAGAAAACCACAAAGATTTCTTATTTATATCAAGAATTCATTCATAGGAAGCACTAACTTCCAAATTCTTCGGCTTCAACTGGAACGAGGCCACAACCCCCAATTTACAGGCTCCAACTTGAAGGAAGCTACAACTCCCTTAATTCTCTGGCTCAAACCCGAAGGAGGCTACAACTCCTTGGGTTCTCTTGCTGCAACCGGAAGGTGGCGACAACCATATAGTTCTTAGGCTCCAACCTGAAGGAAGCTCCAACTCCCTAATTCTTCGGCTCCAACTGGAAGGAGGATACAATGCCCTTTCCTTGCCTCGTCTTGCTGCCCTGAAATATAAGTGTAGAACAACTATCACTACCATAATGACTGCCACTATCACTGTCACTAACACTATCACATCAAGTTGTGACCTATCAACGTGCCATTGTATCCAACATGACACTTTCACCGATACTCAACCAAATCCTATCACATGGATCATATACCAAGGACACCTCTCAACTAGATTTCCAACATCACCAACACATGCCTCTACCAAGCATGTACCAAGATCACCAAAATACCATCACAAGATATGTGTCTCAACCATATACCAAAGCATAAAATAAACCATCAACCTATACCATACCAAGCATCAACCATGTACCACAACCTGTATCACAACAGGTGCATCAACCATGCACCAACACCTCTACCAAATTGTGCATCAACCATGCACCTCAACTTGTACCATATGCCTCAACCATGTATACCAAGTACCAATAATGTACCATACCATGTATCAACCATGTACATAAACACCTAGACCATTCCATGTACCATATACCATATCAATCTTAATCATGCCATGTACCATAAGATAGACTTCATGTATATGCCAATATCACAAAGATGTGCCTCTAATAATGAACCATAACATCCATATACCAAGTACCAAGATTATTTCTCAATAATGTAACAATATCATCTCAACCATATGCAATCATGTACCATCAAGGGCCTCCAAGACATTCCTTAAGCATGTGCCATACCATCCAAGATACAATCCTCAAACAAATACACAAAAGACATACCTTTACTCATGAAAACTTGAAGCATACCATCTCAGATCCTGTAGCAATTGTGATGTACCATCAAACCTTGCTACAACTCATCTATACACTCCTTTTCAAACCATTTCCTCAAATACGTGACCTATCCTCCTACAACCTGCATATGTTTTGATATTATGGTAGTTGTGGGAGGTATTAGCCTCCACATGTAACCTTTGACAAGACTAAAATATTCCGAGAAGCAAGAGAAACCGTAAAGCTTTGATTAATAACCCTAGAAGACAAGTTGACTTAATAGAATAAATTAATATTGAGTTATTAGCCCCCAGGAAGAGAAGTTGGCCCAATCAGTTAATATGGAGCATTATAAATAAAGGGAGATAGATCTCATTTGTCACTCACTCACTCACGACTTCATAAGGAAAACTAGAAGTGCGCATGAGTGAAGGAGAACTGCAATTGTTGCACTAATGACTTTGTCTTGGGTTATTGGTTTGGACGTTCTTCTTGGTATTTGGTTATCCTTGATTGGTGCATTATCCTTGGTTGGCTATTGGTCTACTATCAGAATTATTATGTCTGTCAAGGTTAAGGTGCTCGGGGATGGCCTTTGTTCCCATGGTTGGGTGACAACATTGCTATATTGTCTATGGTGAAACAAGCACACCCATTTTTCTAACAGGTTATGGGCCCACACCTCCTTCAGTCAGTCTAACCACTGGAATGAAGCAAAGCCATAGGATTATAAATATCATTGAATAACTGTCACTAGGGTTTCTAGGAGGTGCAGTTACGGAAGCACTATCCCTAGAGTAATAGCAGGTGCAGTTACTGAAGCACTGTCCCTAGGGTAATAGCAGGTGCAGCTGCAAACCCTAAAACCTCTTTCCCAACACCTTACGATGGAACACTTTACTCAAGGAGAGGATATTCTAGTGTGCCTTAGTTCAACACACCTATTGGCACTCTCAGAAGGAAAAAACGTCAAGGTTAAAATTTTGGGTCAAAGTCAACATTTGACCAGTCAAATTCAACGTTTGACCAGTCAAATTCAAAGTTTGAATAGCTATCAGTCAACATAAATCATGAATGAAAAGGAAAATCATCTACACTATTAAGCTCTTACAGGAACTCTTGAAGATGACATGTGGATCTTCCAGGTATATGACATGAAACTAGGTCAGACTCTCCAATTTGAATGAAAAGAAGACATCTCACAAAGTAGAACTTAGAGACAAGAACACCTATCTAGTCAAAGGAATTAGTCAAGCCTCCATCAAATTGGAATCAGGTAACAATGCTCATTTGAGTAATGTATTATATGTACTTGGTTTAGAAAAGAATCTTGTATCTATATCTTGCTTAGAGGACAAAGGAAATAAAATAGCCTTTGTAGATGGTGAAGTACTATATTGGTCTTGAGACTCCAACATAGAGAATGCTAGAGTTATTGCAACTCGTGAAGGAAGATTATACAGACCACTAGAACGTAATGATGAAGCTCTTGTACAATATGAAGTCAATCCCATTGAACTTTGGCATAGAAGGTATGCTCATCTTAACTATGAAGTATTATCTTTCTTCAAGAAAATGGTTGAAGGAATACCATAACTACAATATACACATGAAGGAATTTGCAGAGGATGTGCACTTGGTAAAAATGTTAAGAAGCCATTCTGAAGTAGCGATAATAGATCTAAGGAAATCCTAGATCTAATACATTAAGATGTTTGTGGTCCGATGCCAGTCAAATCTCTAGGAGGTTCTCTTTATTATGTAACCTTCATTTATGATTACTCAAGAAATACTTGGTTATATCTCTTGAAGACAAAGGATGAAGTTTTCAGCAAGTTTCAAAAATTCAAAGTAGAAATAGAAAACCTCACAAGAAAGAAAATCAAGACTTTGAGAATAGATAATGGAGAAGAATACACATCCAAGGAATTGGTTTCCTTTTGCAAATCAACATGGATTAGGAGGGAGCTAATCGTTCCTCATAATCGTCAAAAAAATGGTGTAGCAGAAAGGAAGAATATATTGATTGAAGAAACCGTGAAGGAACTAATGAATGATCAAGGTTTATCCATGTATTTATGGGGAGAAGTAGCCATGCAAGCAATATATGTTCAGAATAGAAGTCCCCACCACATATTGAAGGATATGACTCCAAAAGAAGCCTTCTTAGGAAAGAAACATAATGTGGAACACTTAAGAATATTCGAGTTTCATGTTTACATTCATATCCCCAAGGATAAAAGGAAGAAACCAAAACCCTCAGGAAAGAATGACATATTTGTTGGATATAGTGAATCCTCCAAAGTCTACAAAATCTATCTTCTAGAAGGAAGATATAGTGAATGCTCCGTGATTTTTAGTTGTGAAGGAAGGTATAGTCTAATTCTCTCCTTCGAGCAAGATTTTCTAGGTATGGTTCCTTATTTTTCCATCCATGATTGTTCCTTTGTGTTATGAATCGATTTTTGGTTCAAAATGGCTTGGTGTCTGTGTTTTTCTTAAGTTTTTTGGATTGTGTATGAGTGATGTGCTTATGGTTTCTTCTGGTTAATATTCTGATGGTCGGCATTTTGGGAAAGAGAAATGGATATGCTTTGTTGTGTGTAATATGTGCATGAGTTTATTGGATAAATAGAAAAAAAAGGCATGCTCAGTCGACTTGAGTTTTTGGGTCTGGCCCTCTGTTGAAAATTATGTTGTTGATTGGCAAGCTCTGAGATTTACGCATTGGTTTTGCAACCAGTCTTGGTGTTAAGTTTTGCCACTCATTTTCGTCCTTGTGGTTGATATGTTTGTGTCTCTGGGTTGCAATGTGAGCTGTTAAGAGTTGGAGTGTTTATTTCCATGTCTTGGTCGAGCCTCAAACTGTTATGTATCATGGCGTTTCCCTCATTATCATTGTTGTTGGGAAGCATTGCATAGTCGGGTTTAGCATCACCCAAAACTTTAAATAGAAGCTTGTATATGTTTTTGGTTGGCCATGGGTTGTGCTCAGGCATTCTCTTCACAATGCTTTTAAGTGTTCGTTTCCTCTCATTCTCTATTGAGGGTGGTTGACTGTCATGTTTTGGTAACCCTCATTGTCAAGAATATTGTTAGAGGTTATGTGTCTGTGGTGAATTTTAAAAGGGAACGAGTTGTCTGTGTCTTCGAAGACTATCCCTTGATTGAGCCATCTTTTGTTATTTCTCTGTGATAAATTTGTAAAGGGCATGAGTTGTCTGCGTCACTGAGGACTGATTCATTTGGTCGAGCTATTTGTTCTTACTTCCATTTATTGTATTACACCCTAATAACGATATTGATATCGTTGCAAATCTAGTCGAAGGTAAAGAACATTGTGTGTTTGTTTGGTCGATTGGGCACGATTTGGATCTGTCTCTTGTTGGGCAATTTTTAAAAGAAGTTTGTGCATGTTAAATTTACGAAGAATCTCAGGCTTAGAGTTGCATGTTATTGGTTGAATGCTATTTCAAATCAATACTTATGTTGATTTTATTGGATGAATACTTGTGTGTGATTGAATTGGGGCCTGATTATGATTTTTAATGCCCAGTTGACTATGTCAAACAGTTTTTGGAAAATAGACAGATGATGGTTAATATTGGGCCTATTCTTATTTGAGTTTGAGGAATAAATATTGGATGTGTATGGCTGAAATCATTGTGCAAATTTCTATTTGATTTTAAAGGGAAAAGGATTTAGGATTGGAATATTAATGATTGTGGCTCAATGAATTATTATATTATCATAAAATGGCAATGTGGTTATCATGACTGCTATATAGATATTGTATAGATGCAAGGGCTACTGTAATTGAGTATTTCTGGGCATATGAATTGTTTTTTTTTAAGTTAGAAATCATTATGTAAAGAAGTGACAGTTAAATGGTTTTGGTTTTAAAAGTGAATGCTTATTGGATTATGGGGTCCGAACAAAGTTATGGTTGTTGTTTGATTTGATTTATTTTGATGAACAATATCCATATTTTATTCCCTCTCATGCTATCATTTTTTTCACTCATTATACCCCCCTCATAATACTATTATCATTCTTGGCATCCATGTTCTGTAAAATAAATTAAAAACTCTGTATAACAATGACAAAATATATGACACAAAAATAGGTGGAAGCTGATATTTTTGGTATTTGATTGCAAAGTTAAATTATTTAATGAATTTTTGAGCATTACTCGTGTATTTGTCCCCTCTCATTATATCACTTTTTCACTCATTACACTCCCTCCAAATTTCCCATGAACCCTATTCACCCCTGCTCACTTAACAATTATTAAATGATTTCTTATGGATGGATTTGCATGGGTAATTGACATGCCAGTGAGTAATTGGTAGTTTGTAATTGGTAGGTGAATAAGAAATCAAGTCAGTGATTGGTAGCTTGTATAGCGATCGAGTCCCTGTACAATCTACTACCAACCCCACTAAGGTCATAAATAAGTATGGACTCTTTCAATTCGAAGAAGATGCTACTAATACCCCGTGGCATGTATCCTCTCCTCTGAACCTAACACTTGCTACTTTTCCACTTCCAAAATTAAAAGAGCATCTCCCTAGGTTTTCAGAAAATAAAACGGTCGCTACGAATGAAAAATTGCTGGCATTTTCTAATGCCTGTCACAATATAGGAGCCAATGAAAATGATACTTGTATGTGCTTATTTGTTAATTCACTTGAGGGAAAGCAACGACAGATTTCTTTGACCTCCATCCCAAGATTATTTCCACTTGGGAGGAGTTAGTTTACTGGGTCAAATCTACTTATGGGCAGTCTAAGAGCCCAACCGAATAATTACGGGAATATAATAACATTGCCTACAAATACGGTGATATTATCAAGTCTTTCAACTTATGTTTCACCAAGTTATATAACCAAATTCTCAAACTTATTTGCCCTCAGAACCAAGTCGCTTTTATGCATTACTATAATGCTCTACCTTCCCCCTACCATCAAAGGATTGAAGAAAAATCTATTGAAAATCTTGGTTCCACTCTGCATACTTGTCTAGAGTATCAAGAACAACTTGAAAGAATAGGTCTTCCCAAAGGAGACTCAATTAAACAAACAGACATGTTCGCCCTCTTACAACTTGTACAAGATATCAATAACCGAATGATAGCATATGAGAAGAAAGGAAATGTCCCTTCACTCACTCCTAGAGCATCGTCTTCTTCTTCACCACCCTTTAGGAATTCAAATGAAAACAACTTTTAGCCTAAATCCATCATGCCTCGTAGTTGGTGTAACTTTTGCGAGGAAGACCACAAGGAAAGTAATATTGAGGTAAAGAAGAGTGTTAGAGATAAAATATTTGGCAAAAGGCCTGAAACTACCATTGTTTCTCCAGATTTCACAGAACCAGAGGATGTCATGATCATAAATACTAGGAATAAATCCTATGCTTCAAAAGGAAAATATGATCCCCCTCGTACTTCTTCTAGCCCAAGCTCAACTTCACCAGCTGCTACTGTACAAGTTACTAAAATCCCTAACTATCAAGGAATTTCCTCCCCTCTTCCCTCTTCCAAATATAATATTCTCAATCAGTTTGCTAACATCAAGGCCGATGCTACTCTTCTGGACATGGTTGTCGTCCCTGAGCAACAAAAGAATCTAAAAAATTTCATGGAAGGAAAAACTTCCATCGTAGCCAATATCTCTGAAGAGGTAAACAAAGAAGACTCAACTGTAAATAAAGTAGGTGTAAATAATTTTAGGCACTCTGTAAAAAATCCTCAATTTTTCATTTATGTTAAGATTATGGACAAAATAGGCCATTGTTTTCTTATTGATGATGGTTCGGGCCAAATATTAATGTCAAAGATTATTCTGGAAGAGCTAGGCTTGTCTTGTACAAATGAAAATGCCATGATTTATGTAATTTTGGGAAAGGTTAATGACCTTGTGGTTGATGAATTTGTATTGGGGATTACGGTATCGATTTTTCCTATTACAACCAAACCCATGACGAAATTCAAGTATTCCCAATTCTTAGTTGATCAAATCCACCATCATTTATCAAACTTTAAATATCTTATAAATTTTAGATACCAATCTTACCTTGTCCACCTCTTCTTTTTTTCTCAAGCCTTTCATTTTACACATCGTGGATTAAAAGTTGAAGATGATATTGGTAACCTAACTTCAGTCATTTATTGGAATTCACTAATTAGGAAGAAACCTATGAATGTTGGATTTTCATAGTATATTGACTAGTTTATGTCCAAAGATTATCATATCATACATAATGAAATCCCCCCCAGGATCTTCCCTGAATACAATTTTTTTTAGAGTTGAGCCGAGACAAGAAAGTAGGAGACTGGTATATTTTTTAGAATTTCATTGAAATAAGAATCTATGGTTCCGAACTTCGACCTTTTATCTTACCTATTTTCTTGACTCGCAGAATATTTTCACTAGAGTACATTAGACAGAGATTATGTAAATGTGTTGAACCTGCACATAATAGATCTAGCTAGAAAATAACACACATTTGCAGAGAGAAATATAGAAAGAAGAAGCAAGAGAGAAAGAATGGAAGAATTCTCACTAACCAAATGAATAATGAATAATTTACACATGATATACTATGTGTAACTCAACCAACGCACACTGGAGGAAAAGCCAATGCACCATAGTGGTGGCCTAGAGTGATCTAGACACACACCAACAGTTACGTGAGTAAACTGCCACCTAGTCTGGTCTCTCGGGTAGTTATGGGAGTGAACTGCCACCTAGCTGAGTTAACTAGTTTATCAGTCTTTAGTTAACTAACTGAAATAGAGTGAAGCGAGGAGGAGATCAGGGAATCGTGGGTAATGTGCTAGTCTGGTGATGATCCCAAGGACAATGCGCATTAGCTGATGATGATCCCAATGTTGCATGGTGATAATACCAATGTAGCATCTAGACTCCACTCAACTGATCAAACTGAGGAGAATATTCTCCCTAGAGGAATATTATTCCTAAAATATAGGAGACTGAGTAATGACTAATAAACAAGGAAAAACCTTAGGAAAAATAAATCCTAGGTGTGTGTGAAGTAACTCCAACACCCCCTCTGAACATCACAATGGTGAAAATAAAGAATGGGTCCCATCAACGAGGCCATGTTAGGTACCCAAATACAAAAGATACACTGAAATAAAGTTAGGAAAGAGGGAAAACCTCATGGGAACCCCCCCTAAGGTACAATGTATGTAAAAAGAAGAACTGAGAGTTTCTAGGAAACTGTGTCCGTCACTCCAAGACGACTTAGCAGAGAATGGAAATTCTGCTCAGTGAAGGTCTTGGTGAAGATGTATGCAGTATGTTCTGTTAAAGGAGAAAATTGTAGGTTGATGATCCCCTCGTGTACTAAGTCCTGGATGTAGTGCATGTGGATCTCAAAGTGCTTCACCTGATGCCTCTGAACTGGATCTCTACATAACTTCAAAATGCTCTGGTTGTCACACCAGATGATGATCGACCAATGAAACTGAATTCCCAACTCAGTGAGAAAATGTTGTAGCTACATAGCTTGAATGGTTATGCTAACTACCCCTATGTACTCTGCCTCGGCTGAAGATAGAGCAATGACAACCTGCTTCTTGCTCGACCAACAGATAGGCCCAGAACCAAGACTAAGTGAGTAACTAGATGTGGACTTGCGATCCGTGCTATTGCCAGTCCAATCAAAATCAGTGAACCCGATGATGTCCAATATAGAGTTTGCTGCATAATGAATCCAAAAGGTGATAGTTCCATGTACGTATCGAAGGATACACTTTGCAAACTTCCAATGTAGCTCATACAACTCCTGCATGAACTTATAAACTATGCCAACTGCATACGAGAGGTCTAGTCTAGAGTGTGTGAGATACAACAAGCTCCCCACTAGTTGTCTGTACAGTGTGTTGTCAAATAGTGGAGTGTCCCCGCCATCCTCAAGTTTGACTCCTGATAGGAGAGGAGTTGGAGCAGACTTGCAACCTGTCATGTGAAATTTCTCAAGGAGATCTCATGCATACTTGGCTTGAGACAGTTTGATACCTGATGCATCCTGACTGATCTCAAGTCTAAGGAAGAAGTGTAGCAGACCCATGTCCTTTATTAAGAACACGTCACGCAGAATCTTCTGAACTACAACAATCGTTGAATTCGAGCAACTAGTGATCAACAAATCATCAACATACATAACTAAGAGTAGAAGTGAATTGGTTGTCCTTAGCATGTAAACGTTCGGGTCTAATTTACAATGTGCAAAGTTTTGTGACAACAGGTAGGAGTCCATATTTTCATACCATGCCTTCAGATCCTGCTTAAGACTATAAAGAGACTTCTTCAGTTGATAGACCAAATATGAATTCTGCATAAATCCCTGGGGCTGCTCCATATAGATCTCCTCAGAGAGATCACCATGAAGAAATGCATTCTTCATGTCCATCTGATGGACTTTCCATCTCTTGGATGTTGTAATGGCAAGTGCCAAACATATGGAATCCATCTTTGCTACTATAGAAAAGGTCTCATCATAGTCAATGCTATGCACCTGCTGAAAGCCTTTGGCAACAAGCCTGGATTTGTATATGCTATTCTGTCCATCCGCTGCGCTCTTGGTCTTGTAGACCCATATGCATATAACAAGTTTCCTTCCAGAAGTAAGGGGAACCATATCCCAAGTCTGGTTGTCGAGGAGAGAGTTGTACTCCTCCTGCACGATGGATTCCCAAAATAGATTTCCAGCAGCCTCACCATAAGACTGTGGATCCGAAGACTAAACCAAGAAAAGATGCCTGGGTGGCAATGGTTCAGTGGCAGTGAGTGCAAGAGGAGGCTCCTTGAAATCATATCGAGTCATCCTAATATCAACTGGATCACAAACAATATCCCTTGCATCCTGAAGAGTAGTCTGGGCCCACTTGGGCCTCTGCTCTAGCTCTGCATCTGACTGTACTGAATCTGTATTTATATCATCTGAATCCTTTGAACCATAACTCTCGTCTAAAGAAGAGTCGACATGTGCATGCTCATCATCTCCAAAAGGTGGAAGAAAAAAGGTGTCTACATGTGGCTGTTGAGGTACATGCAAAACACTTTCCTTGAATTGGACACTACGCTCAATGATGAACCAGTTTGAGGAAAGATCAATGAGTCTATATCCCTTCACACCGTCAGGGTATTCAACAAAAATACACTATGTGCTCCGTGGATCAAGTGCCAACTTCCTCTCTTCAGTGGGAATTCAGGCCCATGCACGTGAACCGAAAATGTGAAAGTGGGTCACTTCCAGTTTGAGGCCGCTCCAAGCCTCATAGGGGTCTTATCCTTGACAGATATATGAGGGGATCTATTTTGGATATAGGTTTCACAATTAAGTGTTGCGGTCCATAATCTCCGTGGAAGTGACTTTGCATGTATCATGCAAGATGCCATCTCTTTTATAGATATGTTTTTCCTCTTAGCAACTCCATTTTGTTGCGGAGTATAGGGAATTGTGTGCTACAAATAAATCCCTGCCTCATGAAAAAGATTCTAGATCTCATGGTTGACATACTCTCCCCCGTTATCAGTTCAAAGGGCTTTGATTTTCTTTCCCGACTGTGTCTCAACCAGGGCTTTGAAATCTTTGAGGTGTTGAAAGACCTCTAATTTTTTCCTAAGAAAGAAAATCCATGTGAAGCGTGATAAATCATCAACAAAAATGAGCATGTACGTTTCTTTGTTAATTGATGGATGTGGAAAAGTTCCCATGGGGTCACTATGGATCATATCTAAAGGAGAGGAAGCTCTCCAAGTCTTTCCTTTGTCGAATTTCTCTTAAGGGTGTTTTCCAAGAACACATCCCTCACAGATTCCTTTGGAGAAATGGATGTATGGTCGACCATCAACCAATCCTTTCTTTCTAAGTTGTTGCATATATCTGAAATTTAAATGCTCTAACCTTTCATTCCATATCCTACTACTTTCATCAACATGGGTAAGCAATAAAGCATAATCTGGTTCAATAAATTCAGAAAATGCATACAATCTAGATTGATGATTTACCTCACCGGTAG
>SNQJ01S0064532.1:17603-31128 GCA_010110895.2 Picea sitchensis
ATAGAGGAAGAAAGATAAACCAAAAGACAGAAAATGGAGGAACTTGATGAAGAGGAAGATCCATAACTACAGGAAGAAGTAGCACCAGTAGACAAAATACATGTTGTGATTGTGGAAGTATCCTCATCATAGAAGCAAAAGAATACAAAGGTTCAAAGTGAAACAAAATCGGGGAATATAGATCAAGAAAAATAAATCGAACATGTTTATCATTTCATAGATATTAGGAAAATGGGTGCAAAGATAAAAAATAACATTCTCCCTAAAATATTTGAATGTGATACATCTCAAACCATAATAATATCAGTTGTGGATTATGAGAAAGGAAGATTGAATATAACAGTGATGGAGCCAAAAGAACATAAGAAGGTAACAAACATTTCGATTGATCTTAATGTAGTTCATCCACTGGATAAATTTGACTTGCATAGACAAATTGCAAAAATGTTGAATAGAGATGTTATGATAGAAAATATTGGAATAAAAAAGCTTCAAATCATAAATGAGAAATTCATAACTCAGTTTAAAAATGATAAATTGGCCAATAGAACCATACAAATGAGGGTAGAAGAGTTGGAGAAATGGGTGATGGACCTAGGAGCTAATACGAAAGATAAATCATATGTACAAGCACTAATAAAAAAAAGGACATAAAGATCTAGGTATTAAAGAAAATACTTAAAATCCCAGGAACTGAACATGTACAAACTCCAGAGTTGCAGGTACTCCAAGCAGAAAAAGAACAACTCTTAAAACAAATGATTTTGATGGAAGAGAAAATCGATTTGTATGGCAATCATATTGAGACTCTAAGAAGTGGTTCATCTTCATCTCAATCAACATAGTCATTAGATACAACAACTAGATTATCAAAAACATTATCAAACTTGAATTTACAGGGAGATGAAATTGAAAAAATGAAAAAAACCATATTTGCACAGAGTGAAGAAATCAAATATAGGGTTAAGGTTATTGAATTATACCATAAGCTAAAACATAAGATGCTGACAAATATGGAGCAAATGAAGAACACGTTTTTAGGTAGACCCTATCTGATAATAGCCATACACATAATTTAGGATGAAATTATCAGTGAAGTTGGCAAACTTTGGGACTGTTTCAAGATAATAGATGATGAAATGTTATTGAAAGATGAAGTAGATGACGTTATAAAGAAATAATTTCATGAATTAGGAACTAGACATCAGGTTTCTACTCAAATTATCAAACCCCTAAATTCTAGTTCCAGAGAAATATTGACAAAGAAAGGTGTCAAATACAGAACCACAATGGTTATGGAAACATAAAGGGTTTTTACAAAGAGGAGTTTGATACATGAAGCTCAAAATAAATGCATAATGATGAAGAGAAATGTTGAATCTTTCACTAATTAGTTTGAGAATCTAGTGAAGACGGGGTTACCTTCAACATGGGATGATAAAGGAAAGCTTCCGTCATATGAAAAATACATAATTTTTTTAATCATTGCTAGAGAAAAAAAA
Source organism: Picea sitchensis (assembly GCA_010110895.2). Taxonomy (NCBI): domain Eukaryota; kingdom Viridiplantae; phylum Streptophyta; class Pinopsida; order Pinales; family Pinaceae; genus Picea; species Picea sitchensis. The sequence continues at coordinate 19,106 of SNQJ01S0064532.1, forward strand.
GAATAAATTTCAGGGGATGGTTGATACTTTAAGAGGTCATACTATTGTAGACATACTCATAGATTATGTCTATCTTCTTTGGAAAATAAAAAACTTATTCTCAAATCCCCCTACTTATGAAAAATACACAGAACTGGATGTTACATACAAGCAGGTGAAGTCATTCAGTTATCCATCGAATGAAGATTGGAATCTTCTCATCCAACTGTTGATGGGATGACTCCCCAAGCATTTGAAGGAAATCAGGAGTTGTCTTCTCCAACTGTCCTATTTTCTAGAAGTCAAAGATCTTGTTGTATTTTAAAATCTAGGAAAAGGGATCGAATAACCATTTTTGGTTACGACTTGATTTGTGTAAATATCTAGGAAAAAATCAATGTAAAAGATATTTTTGGCCCAAGAATATCATATATTTAATAAAATTTCACAAGTTTGGAGTGATTCAAATTTCTATGTTTCAGTTCATGTAATTCTTGTCCTTGATTTTTTCTTTGAGTTTATAAAATTCCTCTTGAATGTGTCTATTGTTATGATTGTGATAATTTAGTAGAACAACTACTATTGAAAACTATGAGAGGGATCATTAAGTTACATATTTCTTAAACATATTGTGAGTATTAAAGAAGACTTGTGATTAATCTTTTATGCCTTTTTGAATAGAATCGAATTATTCCTTTCTGTTCAAATTATGCCTTTTTGAATAGAATCGAATTATTCCTTTCTGTTCAAATTATGCCTTTTTGAATAGAATCAAATTGTTCCTTTCTTCTATCTGAAAGTTAAAATAATATTTATTTACATTGTTTTATATTCAGATTTTGTTCTTCTCACGTCTTCTTTCATTTATTAAAATATTTAATTGACTGAAAATATAGAAAATTTTCCCTCAAAACTTGATCTTTAAGCTTTAAATATTGGTAACTAAGGACCTAAAGTAAGATAAAAAAATACTCTTTTTAGGACAGATGAACTCAAACAAAACCAATGAATTTCATGGATGCCTTGGCATAGTTTCCTACCTAGAAACATCTCAAGGGTTTGGTCCAGATTATTTTCGGAATGAAATGAAAGTAGATATATTACAATGAAATACACATAAAAATTGACAGAAACAGAGAAATACAGAAATACATGATTTCTATTAATGAAATAAATGTACAGAGATTGTAAAAATACAGAGTGCAAGACTCGCTAGAATTGTGGCAGCTTTATCTCTAAGAAGATATGTGACGACTACACTCATTCGCAAGAAGAAGATGAGTGTAATGAGGCTCTGAAGGCATTTTTATGATAAACATGAATGCCAAAACCCTATACATCCAAAAACCTAACCCTAGGAGATGAACCGCCAAAAGTCATGTGGGCCCCGTTGGGGTAAGTTAGTACATCAACTTCTTGAGGTCGTAACTTTTGCACACGATTTCCGTTTTAGGTGTGTGATATCCCATTGGAAATATCTTTTCGAGAAATACACATTATTCCATCAAAATCTGACTCCATCTATAGTTTGACTGTGGCAAGCCAAGAAAACACCGTTTAGGCCCCCAAAACGGCCTTGGAAGTACAAAAAGTTGTACTGACATGAAAACTTCCAAAATAAGCTAATTGGAATAGGTGGGCGACCACCATTATCCACATGTATGTTTTGTATGGCTTCAGGTCATCCACAAAAGTGTAGAACCCACAATTACAAAGAAATGTTCCCATTACAGAGAAACATGTTGAACTGAAAACTGTCAAGATGAGCTAGTTGGAATTTGGAATAGGTGGGTGGCCACCAATATCCACCTGGATCAGGGTTACAACATGTTATATTCTTTTCACGACTAGAAATAATGTTTGCATTATGTTGGGCGCGTGGGGGTTCTGGGGAAGCTTACCTGAATTGTTTTTTTGGCATTTTTTGCGTTCATTTTTTAGTGGTTTTTCGACACATGGTTTTCGCCGATGGTTTTCTAATTCCAATTGAGGAATTAGGGTTGTTGACTAATCCGGGTCAATGGATTAGGTTTTTTTAATTCCGTGGGATCCTATATGTATATTGTATTGTAAAAAATGAATATATGATGAATAGAAGATTAGAGGTGCAGATTTAAATATGTTACTAGTTTTCTCGGTTTAGGTTTCCATGGAAAAATCTCTATGTAATGTGTGTGTGAACCATTGTATCTTTTCTATTTTTATCAAGAATTCATTTGCATTAATTTATTGTACATGGTTAAAATCTACATTTCGTATCATAGTTGTTATTGGCTTCAGGGGGATATATTAATCTACAATCCTTGAGTCAATCTCATGAGGGTATATTCCCCCTGCGTTTTTAAAGAGGCGGTACTCCTCTCTTTTTAAATAACATGAAAAATATAAACAATGTCTAAGAAGGACTAGGCTTATTTTGAAATAAATATTCACATGCAAAGAATACTTGAGAAAGGACTAAGTATCTTATAAAAAACAAATATTTACAATATGTTACAAGATCGTAAACCAAAAGAGTGTGCAGTAAAATAAGACGACATTTCCATCACAACATTAATCAAAGTAGAATACAATATTCAAGGATGGGAAAAAGAAAGTATGGACCGCATATGGCATAGAACTTTAAATTATAATTTCTTTAGGCACAAATAAAATTATTATAGACATACATTTGAAATCCCATGCTTAAATCGAAGTCTTGATATTGCAATAATGTTATGTCCCAAATTAGTTCTTTGGGAACCTCAAAATAATGTATGTCTTTAAATAAAAGAGTAATGTCTTGGAATAGAAATAAAATATTGTGTTTTTCCTTCAAAGAGGATTGGGATCGGACTCTTGTGGACCATGAAATGAAAATAACTGGAAGCCACAAGAAAAATAGTCAAATCTCAGCCCTAGGTTTCACATATTATTGGGAAATGGAAGGAAATATGACAAATGATTGTAGAAGAAGGAAAACAAGAATGAGAATAAGGTCGCTACTTGACTCACTGTGATGGAATTTTTTTTCTGAAAACCTTACTTTCTTGTTGGTGCCTCTTTTGTAGATGGTTGTTGTGTTGGAGGTGGGATAATTGTTGTAATCGCCTCTTGCTTATTTGTTTTAGTGATATTGATTAGGGATTTTCTCAATCACTCTTATATGTATTCCTCATGGGGCACATCATGATCTCATGTTTGGTCTTTATTTCAAATAAATCATTCTGCATCTCTCTTAGGTCCATACCAAATTGGTCCAATGTGTCATCTACCTCATCATTTCTGTTGATATATCTAACTAGCCACCTTTCAACTTCTTCCTTGGAGAATTCTATTGAGTTAGTGAAATCGCCCATGAAAATTTTAATACATCGAGTTGCTCTAGTACTTTCTCTTTAGATAAAAGCATTGTGTCCATTAATAAACTTTCATCATCGAGTTCCTTTGTGAGATCAAAAAATTTAAAGAAAAGGTCACCTCTTCTGTTCTTCACAACATCTAACTCATTTATCGTTTCTCTTAAACTTTTTATTCTTTTCAACCAACATTAATTTGTTTCATCGAGATGTTAGAAGGAAGGTTTTTCTCTCTTCTGTGGATATCACTTAAACTTGAAACTTTAGCCGAAATTGTTCCCACAACGTCTTTGTAAAATCTTTCATCATTTTCCAGATCCTTTCGGAGATATTATTTGAAATGTGTAATCCTTGTTGCAAAGTTGGTGGTGCTTTGTGCAAGCTCCCATATTTATTAGATTAAAACTATTATTTTTTGTATCGCATCTCCGAAATAGTTTCTTACTACTAACAAAAAACTAGATGAACCTTTCCACTTGTTGCTACTTTTTGGAATATCTTCGAAAGTAAGTGATGGTTGAACTATGTTTAATGGTTCAACAAACAATGGTATTGGAATTAGAGTTGCCTCCAATTCCATTATTTTACTTTAAAATTAAATTTTCCTTTTCTATGTCACTGATATATTCCTTCAATGCTTCTTTGGTTGCTTCATGAAACTTTAAAAATTTGAAGGTGCAACCCCATGGAAATCAATTTATGATTTCCATTTCTCAGACATTTTCTTGTTTTTCATGTTTACTTTTTCAATTAACAATTTTTAGAACTTATATTGTATATCGCATGGTGAATTGTTACATACTCCTCTTCAAATATTTCCAGTTCTTGAGTGACCATAGCTTCGAAAATTTCTTGGTTTACAACATTCATTTTTTAGAACAACTAGGTTCTTTGATAATCTCATCTACATCAATTTCATGGGGACTTTCTTTAATTTTAGGTATTTCTAGTCCCTTTTTCCGGGTCTCTCTTTTTATTTTAGTAGAGGTATGTATAACATGGGTTTTTTTAAGATTTTTCTTTGTTGGGTCCTTGTCACTGCCATCATCTGATTTATGGCAGTTGTTTTCCTTATTTCCAAACCAATGATTCTTGGTTTTGTTCTTGCTAGGGTACTTTTTTTAGACACAATCTAAGAATTGGGGTTTTTATTTGTTACTTCTCTGCCTTGTTGTTGATAAAATTCATTGGTGCTAGCTAACTCTTCCATATAATTAAGAACTTCATTTACTCAGGTCTCAAGAAGGTTCAAATTATCCCCTCTTACTTCTTTAAATTGTTCAATTTTAGTAAAATAAGAGGAATATCCCACTTGGGACATATCTGCAGTAAATAAATCATGAGGGTCAAAATCGTCAACGCATTCAACTTCATTTAGGTCGATTTGATCAAATTGATCTGCAAGTTCATCCAAATGGGAGATGTGATTTACAACAACTTCTCTTACTTTCTAGGGAAATGGGATGAATTGCCTTTTTCTTTTATCATTAAAGATGTGAGCCCAGTCTTGTATTGCCTGCATACCTCTATAACAAGGTTAATTTCTGATACATAGAAAGGTAGGAGAAAGGGTTTCTCCTTGAAACCAAATAACCTTGTAATGTTGAAATCCTCTGTAGTTTCAAAAACTCCTTTCTATGAAATAAAGGTGGAAGCCTCAAGTGAAAGTCTTGATGTGTTAGGGATGAAGATTAATTTTTTTTAATTATGAAATGAACTTGTTATGGATCGGGTAGAAATGATATTGAACCTTGTGTCTCCATAAGGATGGATATCAGGTGAATACTAGTTCCACCTTAAATTCAACACTTCTTTCCCTCAAAAAGTCTTAAAAAACATGGTAGTAAGTTATGGAAAAAATTAGGTAAGAGGTCATGTAAAAATTCCAGGTCTTCTTTAGACTGCCTAGCTGAAATGATATTTCATTTGAAATAATGTGACCCCAATCAATGAGGGAATATTCATGCACAACAAAATGGAGGATATAAATGATATTTCTTAGCACCGAGGTTGTGGATTCTAAACCAATCGTGTGAGAAAAGAACTAGGAAAATTCCTTGTAGGGATACTTTAAGGAACTTACCTCAATATTAGAAGCATTGGTATTATTTCTTGGGTTGACCAAATATTTCTTGAGGGGCTCTTCCCATCCTTTATGTTCTTTGAGGAATTCACTGGCTTCATCACCCTTGAACTACATGGTGGGAATCATAATTTGTAACATTCTTGTGAACACTAAAGAAGATAAGGAGATATGTTGTTGTCCTTGGAGCTTAATTATTCTCCTTTCTGAATCAAATTTATCTGTGCACCACTGAACTATCTATTTGAAATTGGTTACCTCCATAACACAACTAGCCAAGGCTATGCCTAAGGTCCATACCTAGTTTGTCTTCTTTTCAGCAAGATAGAGGGCCTTGTAGTACTTGTAATCCCATGGCCACTGGAACTCTTGGTATTTACGTCTGAGCATGTTTATCATATCTCCACAATACAACTATTTTCTCCTACTTGAAATTATTTACACTGCTTTCTATTCTTACCAGTAGGCATAACTATTGTAGATGTAACATTTTACAACTTGGAATACTAGTTATTTATTTAATTTACCATTTATTGCTCTGATGATTAATCAATGTATCTCTTATTTAACATTTACTGGCCTGCATGACGATATTTTGAATTTATTACAAGGCTTATGAAATCCTCACCACTTTAATAACGAAAGTATGCTCACACAAGTGGCGACTAATGTGGTGGGGGAAATAAATGCAACTGGGAAATGTTTATGTGATGTCATGGAAGATGAAAAATGTTTCATCTTGTGTTGAGGGGTTTGAGATCCCTTTGACTCAACAGTAGGAACCAAACCCGCTTAAGAGGCCCAATTAGACTCGTAAGCGTTTGATGAGTGTTAAGGTTTTCCAGATTTGTGATCTGGCTGGAGTTATCGATGGGATTTAATCGTGACTGATAGATATATATTTATGTGAAACCTTTCCTCAAGCTATATAGTTCTATTTTTTATTATTTTCTATTATTTGTGAAAATGAAAGGGAAATCTTAAACTAAATGAAAAAGGGAATTTAATTTATATTGAAGAAAACTGGGTTTTGGGATAACCTTTATACCTCAGCATGTAGACAATGAAGATCTAAACTATTTCAAACTAGAAATAATACCATTTTGACTTGTGGTCATTCAACATCATCTGAGATAACAGATACATAAAGAAAACATATACGTGACAAGAAATTAGTGCAGGAAAAGTAATTTTCAATGCTCTACCATCAATCACATATTAACACAATTTATTTCTATTCATCAATTAGAATAAAAGAACTATCACAACATTATAAGATAACTTAAATAATAGATACATCAAATCTTACTCAGTACAACAAAAAATATTGAATTCGAAGACAGAGATAATCCCATTCGGTCCAATCACATTCATGCCTTAGATGAAAGAAGTGTCTTTGGTTCTAAACAAAAATTCTAAATTACAACAACTTACACATAAATAATTCTCTTACAATATTCCAGAAAAAGTCTTTCTCTCCCAAACCATCGACCCTTAAACACAAGGTTGATTCTCTTATTTATAAAAGATAACTAAACTAAAAATAGCTACTAAAATTGTGTTAAGTCAAGAAAACGACAAGTGGCATAATTTTATCTATCAGTTCTCTTGAGATCATCTTGTCATTTTACTGAAGTGGATTGTTCCTTTTGTACTTCAGCCACTTGCAAAAGATATCTTTGCATGTAGTTGCATAAGGGAACCTATGTTCATCCATCGGAGTAGAGAGGACCTCCTTCATCTCAACTACTCGTTGTTTGTACTTGATTAGTTTGACACTCATGCATTGTAAGAATGCGAGAGATTTAATCGGGGGATCCATGAACTTATTCACTTGGCTCAAGATCATGATTGAAACCTGTGAAATCTCTGTTTCGCATACCTGGTCTTGCTCTGCATGCTTCTTAACTATGTCATGTAAATCGGTGAAATCCTCTGGTGAGACAACTTTGGATATCATCTTTTTGCTATCGCTGAAATCCTTGGGAATTATTTTCTAAATATAATAAAGTGCACTCTGGCTATAAAATCATCACATATCAAGGCCTAAAACCTTTTGTACCTATTCTCCCACAAAATGATGAAATAAACATGCACGTGTAACTCGACAATATGTTAGCTTAAATTCATACCTGTGAAAACGTTTCTTGCGAAGATTATGTCCAACAGGTAGGATGCCATGTAGAAAACTGATGTTTCTCCATCTTTTGGTGTCTGGGCCTGTAGGATGTTGCTACTTAGCCTTTTGGAAATGATGGATTCCCAATTGAAATTGCTCCCGAAGATTGCCACGAAATATTCCAAGGGCATCCATGCCTCTGAAAAATTTGAGAAATCCTTTTCTCCATACAATCGGAAGATTAAAGCCATTAAATACATATAAGTTTCTATGAGGTTTACAGTGTTGTACCAACCATTGCTCCTGTTTGTGAACTTTTTATCCTCTTTCCACCACGAGGCTAGTAACTAGATGGTGTCATGAAGCTCATAAAACCTGACCACAAAATCTATATTCGACCTCTCCTCTGAGTCTGTGAGTTTGTAATACTTTTGTACCTCTACTGGAAGAAATATACCGATACATTTACCCTCCTCATTGTTGACTGTGCATTTCATTGTGTCTTCATGGCCAATTATCCATCCTAGGGTTTCAATGCAGGGCAGAACTGGGGTCTGACAAGCCACCATGTGCAAGTATGATTGCCTAATATTCGAGACGACTTGGTCATCCAATACTCTAATGTTCGGGTTTCTATGAGGTGTAAACTCTGGGTAATATTCCTGACTAACTTTGTTGAAAATACCCCCCCAATGTGGGAGCATCACTTTAGATCCAGTGCTTGCCTCTGTGTCCCAAAATGATGGAGGCTGGGTAAACTGTTTCTTGGTCGAAGTTCGAATGACTAATTCCTTTTTTGAAACAAAATCAAGCTCCCTTGCGGTCGTCGGCGTTGACCGCTCGTCGACCTCCATTTCTTTCATTTTGGGCGTTCTTGGTGAGTGCCTCGTCGTCGTCTTTCGAGGAGGCATTTTCCTGCACAAAATGTTATAATAATATGCAAGCTAACTTCGACAAACATTATTAGACACAATCGTAAATTCAAAAAATAAAGACCACACTTACCTCTTCCTTGCAAGAAATAACTTGGGCTTACTGGTAATTGAAGTTATACAATGAACTGTAACCTCTTCGATGCTCTCTCTTGCTCCTTCGTCTGCTTGCGAGATCAATGATTTACGAATGGAATACCATGCTTGGGCACAAAATTTTTAATTTACAACATACCTACCTTGTCGCATCGATTCTTAAATTCAGGAGTAGATATATGATCTATACAATCTATAACAGAATCCACATCATGCTAAGGATTAAATGCAACGCAGGCTGGCGACATAGGAGAGTGTTACATTAGAGTTAATCGATGAATTAATTTTTTTTAGAGTTGCTCGGCGCATGACGTCGTGGTATGAGTTATGTGAAGTTCTTAATTGGCTATTAGATCAAAAACCTCTTCCTTCACTTAGCTTAGAGGTATCTCCTCAAATCACCCGAGCATTTTCGCACTTCGGGACTAGTATGATCGACATCGGGGATACGTGGAATTGTTAAATGGACAGCGCAGATCGACCAATATTGTCAGCATCGGCAGATAAAGGTTCGATATAAACCCAATAGTTCGGTGTTCTAGCAATCTGACGATAGTTAATAAGTGCATCAACGTCGACGGATTGTCTTTGACATTATTTCGTTGGTGCCTCTTGGCAGAAGTTCTGATGCCGACCCATACTATCGTACAACGTTGTTGTGGAAGACCATACATGGAAGTACATATATTACACAGGGGGCATCAAAAGATGGTGTGGGTGATAACCGAGCAATACAGACTATCTACACGACATACATTACCGTGCCCTTTCTCCCTCTTCGTCGATGCCAACAATGTATCGGCTATCGCCGATAGTTGTTGCCTATGTTGACAATTTATCTTTTGGATTTCATCGATGCCGACGATGCATCAATTATTTTTAGAGAACTTTTTTCGTAGGCTAGAATCACCAATTGGCGCGCCTCTTTTTTATAAAACAATTTTAAGCTGTGTGTAATTAGTCTAATGCCGTGTTTACTTAACATAAAATGTCAATCTGTTCAACAAACTTCAAACCAAACTGAATGTGATCGATGTTAAAACACAACAACATGAAAACCCATCGATCCATACACAAAATGACTTCATTTAGAGATGACAAAGTGGTACCCAAAAGAAAAAAATCAGAGACTTTTAGGGTGTGTTGAGCACTCAACGGTATGGAGGTGAAAAAAGAGGAAAGTAGAGTGAGATATGGTGAGTAGGGTTGCAGGATGCGGGACACAAGACATGGAGAATGGAAATGATGAGAGGAAATGACTCTCGCATCCACATTTTGAAAACAAATTAAGTATGCGAAAACTATCATTATGCAGGTCACAAAAGTGGGAGGTTCATTCTGTAGAGCGTGGGAGTGTTGGTTGCGGGACATGACACATGGGGGGGAAATTAAGTGTAATAGACGGTTGTCTCGCATCCATATTCCAATAAAACAATTAAGTATGAAAAGGTATAAAGTGTGTTTTGGAGGACATGGAGATATATGGGTTGTTTTGATTGTTGCGAGACATGGGGAGTTGCAGGTCAGGAACACGTCGGTCTCCCGCAAAGGGACTCCCATGTTAATTGAAAAAAATGACTAAGTATTTGGATTTTTAAGGAAGAAAAATGACTAATTATTAATACATGGTCTTGCAGGTTTGCGGACCTGGGAATTTGATAGTATTATAACCCACAACCTGCATTTGAAATACGAAAATAACTAATTAAGAAAGACTCGAAAAACAAAGAAAAAAGACTAAGGATGGGTGTGTATGTACAAATGTTGATCAATGAATGTCGATCAAAATTTGGCTCCAACTGTGGGACAGTGACCCCCCATGGGTTTCTACGAATCCAAAATCTTTTTCCATTGGGAAAATGGAGTCAAAAAGAAAAGAAAAGGGAAAGAAAAGAGAATATGTTAATATGGGATATACAAAGGAGTACCAAGAAGAACTATATAAATGTTTAAGATATTTTTCATTCGCAAACAACAATTGAATCGTTCCTTTCATATCCTTCAACGAGTATAAGTTGTAACCAATAACTTTTTCAATATGATATGGGCCAATCCAAAGAGATTCAAATTTTTTGTGTGGAAAGATGGTTTTTATTTTTCTTTGTCCCATAAAAAAACTAGTTGATCCTTTTGAAAATACTTTGAAGTAGTACTCTTGTCAAAATATATTTTAACCACTTGTTGTCTTTTGTTCATTTCCAATATTTCTTGTTCCATTTGTTCTTCCAGTTGTAGGAGTTCATTATATCATTTTTGGATTGGTGTTTGTTCTTCTTCATTTTCATCAATTCCAATAAGACCAAGTGCATTCAATTCCAAATGTAACAGTAATATTGCTTCTTTTACATACACTAAAGTATATGGGGTCTATCAACATGTTATGCCAATTCTTGTGGTTGGCCTCAATTGTCTTTTTGATAATTTGAATTAATGTTTTGTTTGTTGACTCTGCCAGACCATTTCCTTGTGGATAATAATTATATGATTGTCCCATATTTATTCCATATTATCCTGAAAAATTTGTAAATTTTGATCCAAAGAAGATTGAGCCATTGTTTGTTATGAATTTTTCTTGTACACCAAATGTTGATAGGATATTTTCCTTTAGAAAATGAAACAATTGCTCTGAATATGCATTTCTTAAAGCCACTTGGTAAAGTAATCAATTGCAGTGATAATATAAGCATTCCCTTTACAAGATTTAGGATTTATTGAACCAATTACATCTAACCCCCATTGTGAAAATGGTTTCTCAACCATTGTAGACTACAATGGTATTATATCTCTTTTCATTTTTCCTAAAAAGGTTTGGCATGGAATACATTTTCGAATCAACTCATAAGCATCTTTGAACATAGTTGGGAAATAATAGCCACTGAAATGGATTTATGAGCAGAATGGAATAAATAACAGATTGAATACCATAACACATAGATACAGAGAACAACAACAGATATCCAATGAACAATAACTTCTATTGAATAAATAAAATAGGTTCAAATTGTAAAGTTGCATAACTGAAAACAACTTGCTCGAATGGTGGTAGTTATCTCTGAGAATAGATGTGGCTATTACGCACATTTTTCTGAGAAGAATGATTACAATGAGGCTCCAGAGGCATTTTTAACATTACTCATGAATTCCAAAACCCTATACATCCAAAAACCTAACCCTAGGATATGAAATGCCAAAAGTTATGTGGGCTCTGATGGGTAAGTTGGTACCTCAATTTCCTGGGGTCGTAACTTTTGTATATGACCTCTGTTTTAGGCGTGTGATAGCCCGTTGGAAAGGTCTTTTCGAGAACTACACATTATGTCATAAAACTTTGACTCCATCTAGATTTTGACTATGGCAAGCCAAAAAAACACTGTTTAGGGGCCCAAAATGGCTCTGGATGTTTTAAGGATATTCCATACATTCTACATATTTCAAAGACATGTTTGAGGTGCTTGATATGTCTTTCTTTTAATTTT
>SNQJ01S0064533.1:6027-28708 GCA_010110895.2 Picea sitchensis
GAGGGGGCAACCTCCAGTCGAGCAGTGCTCTGTTACAATAATATCCAAGCTAGGGTTTTCATACCCTCGACCCTTATTTATACTAAATATGTCTATTAAGATAAGCATCTAGAGGAAGATCCTTCTAGAAGAGGAAGCTTCTATTAGGTATTCTTACATCCGCCTTATTCTATTTTATTGAAAGGTCTTATAATATTGACCTTTATTACATTTGAATACATTGATCTACCTATGTGCGGGTTAGGACCTTAACATAAACAATGGTAATACAAGATCAATAACCTCATTGAAATTTACTTGACCACACTCACATGGAATGTATGTCATGATTCTCATTTATCATTTGTTCATCTTCTAATATTGGAGAAACCTAGAGCACTTCTACAACACATTACACTAATTGTACCTCATAGTCCCATTGATCTACTCTTTTGGGTCATTTGTTAAAAAAAATTAAAATCATCTTATCTAATTATCTCTAATGATTTGTTCTTAAGATTGATGTCCAAAATGCCAAGAACCAAATTACAAGTGACTAAGCATGCTTTTCTACAGACCCAAAGTATAACAAGGAACCAAACACAAGCACCATCCCAATCCACCAATCGAAGAGGGAATCAAACATCCATTCCCACAATTGGGTTTTGTTTCTAGAATCATTTGGGGCATCAATGGAGAAAAACCCACACATAATTCCTACCAACAATACATTGATCTAATATCGAGCATGGGCATCTTGTCCACTATCGATAATGGACAAGGTTATCCAAGCGGATAGTCCATAAGTAAACCTCCCCATCCTCCATCATGCATAATATAACTATATTCCCTTAGCTAGCAACCATGTAACAAAGAGATATGACTTAAAGAAAAAATATCAAGCTAGCAACCTCCTATGAGAACAAAATAGCAGGATTAAAGAAAAAATAGTTCTACAAATGAGTATGTCAAGTGTCTCCCAGGATGCCTCGCACATTCAATGATGTAATTTTGAACTTCATGGGCATAATTCATCAAGTGCCTACTGGAGGATTTCAAAGTTTTTGGGCATATCCACATTGCTTATCATAAAAATTATACTAAGAGTGTTGGGGGTAAGGTCAAAAGGTAACCCACAAATCCTAAAGAGAATTTCATCCATTGGATCTCCTTCCTAAACATTGTATGTGCCATATTTTGATAACTTTAGACTACACACAATAACATATATAATTAAGAAGAATAATTACTGATATTTAACATAATTTCTTGGTCCTAAAAATAATTTACAATTTTTTCATCTTCAATTATTTTCTTGGTGGGCCTTTCACTCCCAGTAAAATTGAGAATAAAAGCATGATCATTATTTCTTCATGTTTCTATGGTTATCTTCTAAATTGCCTAGAAATTTGGCTTGTCCTTGAGGGCTTGCCTAAAATATCAAGAAATGAGGAAACAAAGGTATCTGACCCCTTTTTCTTTCTTGCTTCTTCAACAACCAACAAATGTTGAGTTTTCAATTGACTAGTTGCAAGCATTCGCCTTTGTTTCTGTACTTTCTCATTCCTCCTCCTTTTCATCTTCCTCTGTCCATATTCTTCATTACCTTTCTATGTCAAATTTTGTTGTCCCTCTTACATGCCTTGTCACTCAGAATTATCATGAAAATAACTTTTAAATAGAGGAAATGTGATAGAAAATAAAAAAAAATAACTTCTTTAATTGTTTAGCAGGGTTCCAATGTGGTTAAGTCAATTAGGAGAGGTGATGATTTCATTGTATCATTTTAGATATCTCACTATATTCTTACAATCATGGATAACTATATATGTGATTCAATTGACTGAAGGTACAACCAAACAGGTACATGTCAGATATTTTTTCCTCAAGTGAGGGATGTTGAGGACAAATAGAGTGTAACATCCCACTCTACTGAGCACATGTTATTGACTTATTCTTTGAGGAAACTTGCATGCAAATGATCCGGTTATGGTACATGGTTATTTTGTTTCGATTATGGATTACACATGATGATGATGGTATGGTTTGAATTATTGTTTTTGATATATATGTATTGACATATTCTATTGACGAGTTTTCCTGAGTGTGCAGGACACATGGCAGATGGTGGATGTCGATGGCATCAACAGACTACCTTGGACTCCATATTGAGTCAGGGAGTGGATTTTGTTTGGTTTGAGTATTCATTTTATGCACATGTGATATATGATTGATTTAGTATGATTATTCATATGGATCAGTGACAGTGTTTTGTCAATGGATGCAGGTTGACGATGCTTGCTAATCAAACTCACATAAGGAGTAAAGGGTCCCTGCACAAAAACCATATATTGAGGGAGAGGTGTGGTAGTGTCCCTTTCACAGCCTACTAGCACTCCCATCGTGGCTCGAATTATGGGTTAATGATTACCTAGTTTGAGAAGTCCATGATGTCGTCAGGACAAACCGAGACAGTCGTTCATGAAGATTTCTAAGGGGGCCGCAATAAGGCAGAGTCATTATTCCTTAGAATCCCTTAGTCTCTCAGAAGGTCGCCCTAATGGAGTGTTGACTCCAAGGGTTGGAAAAACTACCAAAACCAATCAAAGGTGAGTAGAACCTTTAGAGCACAAAGGTGTGTCTTGAAGGGCACATTGTGTAATTAAAAACTTGAGTCAATAAATCTAGGCGGCCTAGAAAACATTGAATTGAATAGACCTTGCTAGATTAAAATAATTAATTAAGGAGTGAATCTATTAATTATAAATCCCAATAAAATTCAAATCCTAATTCAAAGACTAAGCCTAANTAAGTTTAGTTAGGGGACTAATTTAAATTATTAATTTAATTAAAAGAGATGTGATAAATCAAATTAAGAAATAAAATAGTGAGAAAATCTAAAGATGAGGTATAATGCACATGTGTGCATCAAATTAATAAAAAGGAATTCAAAATAAGAAAGATATAATAATATGAGAGAATAGGAGAACACTTGGAAAAGAATCTTGATTCAACCTACCACTAGTCTAACTAGAAGGAGACTCCTAATCAAACTCTAACTAAAGTCTAGTTAGGAGACATCCATTAAATGAGCTAACTGTCCAGTTAGAGACATCCATTAAATGAGAACTTCCTGTATCAAAGAGACAAATAAGAGGAAAAAATAGGAACACATGGGAGGATGAGGGAATTTGACTTTAATTAAAATAAAACTTGTAATTACTTTACAGCGCAACTTGGGGAGAGGACAAGTGCAGAGGGTGAATAATCCTAATTCTGTCAATTAAAAAGTTAATTAATTGGTGTATATGGACATGTGTCAATGAAGAAACTTCTATGTTCATTGGCTATTCAGATGAGAAACGGATGACTAGTTATTGGTGTAAAGTTATGCCGCCGTAATTTTTGAACTATGTTTTTACTGTACAGAGTTGGGAGACCAACTGATATGATAGAGTGGTATCTCCCTTCAAGGAAAACTCTGCTGGTATTTCCTCGGTTTTTTTCTTGGCCCCTTTGCAATTTGGGGGGATAAGGGGGAAGAAAAAAGATATTCTAGCATTATTGGGAGGTATCAAAGAAGTTTCTAGCCACCAGAAAGCAGAAGTGGAAGGAACTGCTCAGAGAGCATCTTCAGTCCATCATCTTCATTGGTCACCTGCAGATTCTACCCAGGATTTCTCTAATTGTATTAAGATTTATTTGTAAAATGATTATTGAATCCACCGTAAATGTGTTGTAATTCTATGTGGCATTGAAAATTTTCTGATGAACATCAATCTATATGGTGGTGGAGTCACAGGCACGCTAAATCATATCAACGTTAAGATTTTTGTTTGATTATGGTGTGATAGATAGTTTCATTTCACCATCCGTATTAGAAAAGAGTGGCTATGTTTCATGAGCACTCTATGACTTAAACATGTCGAGATGGCTTCGAGGGAAATATAAGTAGTAGGACCTAGTGTTGATAATTGCATAGTAGACTTGGGAGTGTGTACTACCAGTTGAAGGTATACGTTTTCATCGCTTCCGGGCATATGACCCACCATTGAATGGATTATCAACAGCCACCGAGATTTGCAGATTGTTCAAGAAAGAGGGTGCTTTGTAGTTGATGATGAGTAAAGGCCAGAGAGATCCGCAGCCGAGAAAGGTGCATTGTTTATATCAACTATGAAGGTTAAGGGATGCTTGGTAATAAGGTGTCAGATATGTGGCGGGAAGCAAAGGAACGAAGAAGGGACTCATTGACGCGACTCCAGACTGGCCATAATTTAAGGATGTTTTTTCAAAAGCCACCAGTGGTTACCTCCCGAGAGGGAGCTTGATTTTACTATTGAGATAAAACCCGATGCATAACCAATTTCAAAGAATATGTAATTTGGATGACAAACTTAACTTTGTGGAATTGCAACGTACTTGAGAGTTACTTGATCTTAGGGCTAATATGCCCAGTGTTTCACCAAGTACATAAGTAATTTGTAAAGAAGAAGGATGGATCCTTATGACTGCATATAGACTACAGGGACCTGAACAATGCTACAGTGAAAAAAATAGGAAAATTGGCGCCGTAGGGAATACCGATGACCTCTTCAATCGATGAAAGGAGTGTGGTATTCTCAAAAGACCTACTATGACCAACAAGAGATCATCGGGCTAAGGATTAGGGAAGGATATTCCAAAACTACCAACTCTTTGACACACGATTTGTCATAGTACTTTCTCGTGATTGACCAATGCACTAATATTCATGAGCCCTCATGAATGGCTTATTTCGAAGTACTTAGATCCTGCTATTTTCTGCAAGTCTTTCTAGATGACATCCTCTATCTATTCCAAAATGAAAGAGAACATGAGGAACACTTTACTTAGTAGTGTTGTCCTACCTTAGAGAGAACAAATTGTATGGGGAAGTTGTCGGCGTTCCTTCTTTAGAAAGAGATCCACCATTTAGGACATATCATTTCCGGAAAAGGAATCTCCATGGACCCAGAAAAAGTAAAGGCCATTACATGGAGAGTGGGTTAGTACGGTACCGCCCATGAGGTGAGAATCTTCAGGGGGATAGCGGGTTATTATATTTCAGAGATTTGTGGATGGGATTCTCAAAAATAGTGAAACCCGTCGCCACTTTGCAACGCAAGGGGTTAGGTATGAATGGACGTAAGAGAACGTGATAGTGCATTCATCGAAATTAAGAGGTTACTAACTAGCACACCAATTCTACGAGTGTCAGAAATGGAAAAGGAATTTACCGCGACGATGCCTCGGGCAAGGGTTGGGGCCGTACACGGTGATGGAGGAGTGATAGCTATGCCACAGTTAAAGTTCACAACGAAGCACGCGTAACTCATGATTTAGAGTTGACAAACAATGCTAGCTTTCAAACTTTGGAGGCACTATCTTGGGTGAAACTTTGAGCTCAAACAGACCATCAAATTTTAAACATCTCTCTACCTCAAAGAGATTTGAATGCCAAGCAAAGGCGTATGTGGAGTGAGTTTATGAGTGAGAAGGATTTTGGTATTGCATATCAAGGAAAGGAAAATGTGGTCGCGATACCTTGAGTAGGAGACCATGTATCCTCGAGGGAACATGTGTTGACACAACTCCAAGGGAGACACTTGGTAGTTAAAGGTTACTTCAAAGCTCCAAAGAGGGAGGCAATTAGACCCAAAATATGAAGGATATAGTTTGGAAGGTAGGACCTAAGATATCAAGGAAGGATGTACATCCGAGAGAATGGGGATATTCGAAGCACCATAATCGAAGGGTGCCTCCATAGAGCACTTTATTGTGCGATTCGGGTGTGAAGAAGATGTACACAGATATGAGGGAGCTCTTCTTCCGTAGGTATGAAGCTGCCGATGCACCCATTTTGCTGCTGCTGCGCCTAGAATGTCAACAAGTGAAAGTCACCCACCATCTGCCAGACTCTACAACCACACATGATGTTCCTATGTCCAAGTGGGAAGTCATATTCATGGATTTTGTTGTGGGGTTTCCGCCACATCCCATAGACACACGCCATTCTTGGTGATAGTGGATAAGTTAACCAAGAGTGCTCATTTTATTCTCGTTAGGTATACCTGGTACGATACCGATGTGGCATGTGTGTTTGTAAATGAGGTTGGTTGCATGGATACTAAGAAGATCATCGTGATAGGACCTAGATTCATTTCTAGGTTTTGGACAATTTTGTAGTCAGCGTTGGGGACTCGGCTGAACTTAAGCACAACTTATCATCCTCAAACAGAGGCAAACCGAGAGTAAATCAAGTCATGGAAGACATTCTTAGGATGCATGGTCATGGATAATCAAACCCAGTGGGGAAGCACCTACCTTTGGTAGAGAGAGTTTTGCCTACAATAATAGTTTTCATAGCTCCATCGAATGCCACAATTCTACAAAGCTTTGTATGGAAGGCCAAGTAGGACACTGTTGAGTTGGGAAATTCCTGTAGCACCCAGTAAATACCAACTAGAATTAGAACGAGATGGAGGAAATCGTGTGATTCATATTAGCGACTAAAGGAAGCACACATAGGTGAAAATTCTATGCTGATGCAATACCGTGACTGATTGAAGTTATGAAGTGTGAGACCATGTTTTCATTTGTATCGTGCCTAATAAGAGTACCATATGGTTCTGAAAGGGGACAAAGTTGTCACCTCCCTGATTTATATAGGACCGCCTTCAAAACTAAGAGAAAAATTGACTTTGTTTCCTATCATCTCAGACCATCGCTAATCTCTAATTTGGTATTAAAATATCACAATGTGTTTCATGTATTTGTTTTGTGTCATTATGTTGCTGATGAATCACATGTAAACTTGTTAATCCCTTCTGATACCTATTACCTTTTTAATTAAAGGCCATTATATTAGTAATGTTATTTTATTTATGCCTTTTAGGCCATTAGTTGTAATTATACCTCCAGTCTCCTCTATATATATACCAAGGACATATTTTCATTTAAATCATCTTGTACTTGAACATTTGGTAACTAGGAGGTTGCCCCCTGGCGCTCACATATGAAATTAAGCAAGAGTACTTTCTCTTAGGATTTTCTATGCTATATTGATATTATTTGGTTCTTAACATATGGTGAATGAGCTCAAGGTCTTGGGGTTTCACGCCATACCCGAGACATACCCTTGGCATTTTCACTATAACGTTTTTCTAATAGTTCGTGAAGGAACGGGCTTGAGATATTTAGCAGATCTAATCAAGGTAATGCTGGGTTCCAAATTTATTCTAAGTCCTTATAATTTCAAAGACATTCTATACAAGATAGGGTTCGAACTCAACCCATTCATTGCTTAATTTTAGCTATAAAATTTTCGGTAAAACGCTTCAAAAGTCGACCTGAGCTAGAGGCGGAAATTTAAAGAAATTGGTAATATATCTGTGGTAAAAATTCATCTCTCCGGGTTCATCATATACTAGATACACCCTATGTGTTAGGTATCTCAACACTCAGTCCTATTGACTAGTCTCAAGAAGGTGTTCCTGGTGTAAAACAATCATAAATTATTTCTAGAGTAATCCAACTTGTGTGGGACTGGTTGCATTGATTGTGGATAGCCCCTGGTACTCTAGTGTAGCTTCGTAATTTATTATCAATCATCATTTTGTGCAGTGGCACACCATACACAAGTGAGATCTCCGAAAGGAAAATCCATTGTTGTGGGGAAGTCAACATAAATCAATTTTGTCACATCCAATTTTGATCAACCTATGGCATTGCAAGTGTATATGAAATATCATAGAAATAGAAATATAAAGGAAAGTTTCATACCCGTATGTATCGCAAACTTTGGGAGATAAAACAGAAGAAATATTGTCTAAAGTAATCCACCTCAAAATCAAGGTTCAAAAGGATACTTGGCCAACATGCCACCCAAAAGGGAACTTCTAACACCAAATAAGCCTCCAGAAACTCTTACTTGGACTCTTTTGATGAAGGTGAAGAAACGCGAGGACATAAATGAACTACAAAAATAAGATGGATTCAATGGAAGCTGTTGATACTAAGATGGATTCAATGGAAGCTAAGTTGATGGATCTAATGGAAGCAAGTTGGATACTGATGGATTCAATGGAAGCTGTTGGATACCAAGATAGATGGTTTGCAAGGGGAGATCATGGAATATTGAAAATTTTCAATAGAGAAGACACTTGAAGTAAAAATGCATCCTATGAAATTCATGATGAGGACACAAGGAAGGTGAATCAAGAATGGAGAAACCCAACCTTTGGTTTGAAGACCAAGCAGTTCCTAAGATTGATATGATGAAGTTTGGATGGGCAAGGACCCTAATCACATGGATACTTTAGACGAAGCAATTCTTTAATCTCCATAATATGCCTACATACAAAAGGTAATCATTTCTTTATATTTAGAACCTAATCACCCAGGCTGGTATCGATGGCTTTTTTCTCAAAAATCACCTGGACAATTTTTATGGAATAAATGATATCACACTATGAGGATACAAAGAGGCCACCTTTCTTTAGCCAATTGATAAATCCAAGCAAAAGGGTTCAGTTATCGAAAGCAAAGTGAGAACTTCCAAAAGATTGAATATAAAGGTAACCGAGCACCCGTGATGAGCACTTGATTGATGTATTCATAGGGAACTTTAAAGGATAACATTCAACATGAGGCTCCGCCTTTGGGGAACACAAATCATTGAGAATGCATTTATGGTGGCATGAAATGTTGAAAGTGAACATGGCTATACAATAGAAGGACCAATCCTAACATCTATAGAGAGAGAAAAATGCTCCTTCTAAACACCTCAACCTACAAAGTTGACACCCCAACAATTGAGGGAAATAAAAGAAAAAGGTTTATTCTAATTGTGAATGCTGCTAAGGGATATGTGGGTGATAAGAAATTATTCTAAGATAGATTGTGGTTATGAAGAAGAACAAGAACAAGCAAATTCATTCCTACAAAAAACGTAGAAGCAATTTCGTCTAAGAGTTGACTCCTACGATATCGCGTAATGCATTGTCTGGAATTAACACTTCAAACCCTTAAGATCGAAAGATACATCAAAAGAAAAAGGTAATAGTCCTAATTGATTATGGGAAGTACTCATAATTTCATTCACTATAAATTAGCCAAAGATCTCAATTGCTTTGTATATCCAGCACTGTAATTTCAAGTAATGATTGCAGATGGAGGAACTATCAATTGCTCGAAAATGCAATAAGATCAATCTTAATATGGGGAAATACGAATAGTCCAATGATTTCCATAACCATGGGTGGTGCATGTTGTAATTAGGAACCTAATGGTTATAATCATTAGGAAGAATGGCTTTAATTTTCAAGAACTTTTCATGAAATTTTCATTGAAGGAAAAGAAATTGAGTTAAGAGGTATCACAGTGTCTCAAGGTGATGTTCCAATGAAGTACGCACACAAAATTATTGGTATAAGATCATACATGCTATTTCACAACATTCAAGAAGTTGTTCAAACATCTAAGCCATCTATTCCTCAAGATCTCCAAAGGATCATTGATACATTCCAGTAGTATTTGAAGATATTCAAAGGTCTTCCACCCACCTGAAATAATGATCATGAGTCTGCACCCTAATTCCCGCAAAAGGTTCCTCCTTCCAACATCATATAGATACCTTTAAGAGTGAAATTGAGCTACGGTTGAAGAAATGTTAGAGGTCGGCATTATTAGACCTAGACAAAGTTTCACCGCATCTCAAGCAATGTATTCAAGAAATATACCTATATGCATGTGTCCGCATTTATAGAGAAACAAGTATTCACTATTAAAGATAAGTTTCCCATTCCCCGCTATTGATGAATTGTTAGATGAACTACATGGAGAAATCTATTTCACAAAATTGATCTTTGTTCAAGGTATCATCAGATCAGAATGAAGGAAGAAGATATCCCAAAAACAAATATCTTTAACTCATGAAGGCCATTATGAATTTTAGTCATGCCTTTTGCCTTACAGTAATCCTTCCACATTCCAAGGGTTGATGAATCTACTTTTCAAGCCCCTTCCTTCCAAATTTGTATTTAGTATTTTTTTGATGATATATCAATCTATAGAAAGTCTTGGGAGGATCATGTGCTTTACATGTTGACAAGGTGCTGCCAACTACTAAAGGAGCAACAACTATATGGCCAAACCATCCAAATGTTTCTTTGGAGTAAAGGGAGGTAGAGTATTTGGGTCATTGTGTATCTCATGAAGGTCAAGATAAAACCCTAACAAGATTAAGGCTATGATGAACTGGATGATCCAAAACATTAAAGAATCTTAGAGGATTTTGGTTTTGACAAGCTACTACCGTAAGTTTGTTCGAACTATGGAAGAAATAGAAAGACCTTTAACAACACTAACTAAGAAGGATGCATTTTCATGGACTCCGTGAGGAAACTAAATCTTTTGAACAACTCAAAGAGGTGCTGTGTAAAGCTCCCTGCCTTGACCACCTGACTTTACAAAATCATTTATTGTGGAATGTGATGCCTCGAAATGGAATTGGTACTGTCCTAATGTAAGAAGTTGGAAGGCCCCCTGCTTTTGAAAGTCCATCACTCAAGGGAAAGGGACTTACACAAACCCATTTATGAGAAAGAAATGATGGCAATACTACATGCATTGAAGAAATGGTGTCCCAACAAGCCGGTGGCACTTCAAGGTCAAAACAGATCATGATAGTCTTAAATACTTCTTGGAACAAAAGATCATCTTCTAAGAACAACAAAATGGGTAACCAATATATTGGGTTACGATTTGAAATTGTTCATAAAAAGGGGAAGCAAAATGTTGTGGTAGATGCACTCTCAAGAAAAGGATGAAGATGTTGAGGCCTTTCTCTCAGCTATCTTGATCATCCAACCTTATTGGATAATAGAAGTAAGTGATGAATGGAAGAATGACGTAAAAGTGTGGACTCTCATTGAAAGGTTGTAGCGACTCTAAAAATCGCATACATTTACATGGAAAAAATGATTCACTATGGTACAAAGATCACATAAGCTGCGTAATAACTCCTAACTCAAACAAAAAGGTACTATTGGAATGCACACCTCTCTCCAAAGAGGGAGGGTACTTTGGATTTTTGAAAACTTATCACAATATCAAGAAGGATTTTTTTGGGATGACCTAAACTCTACATAAGTCCAAGGTTTGTGGCACGTTTAGTCAAATGTACATGGTGGAAACAATTATGACCCGTGGCATAACCATTATCCATCCCAAGTCATGGAGAGGATTTCCAAGGATTTCACTGTGGTTACCAAAAGCCAGCTAGAAAGATGTCATCATGGTGGACAAGTATGCACACTTTTTTGCACCTCTCATCCCTTCAAAGCTAGTACAGCTTCCAATCAGATTCATGGAGATAGTTCAAAAGCCAAGCATGGCAGCCCAAAGATTATTGTAAGTGACAGAGATCCCATCTTCAATCGGCATTTTTGGACAGCTACTTTCTTGTTTGGCACTCAATTGGCTCATACCATCCTATCATCCCCAATCTGATGCATGTCCAAAGATAGTGAACAAATTCTCTCGAAGGATCCCTTCATTGCTTTGTCTCTTATAAACAAACACAATGGTTCAAATGGTTACCCTGGTAGAATGGTGGTATAACACTTCCTTTCATAATCGTTAAACAAAAACACCCATTTATGGCACTTTATGGATACCCAATCTCCTTCCATCACTCTTCTCTAAAAAGAAAAATCTAAGGTTCAAGTAGTGGAAGATCACATCACTAATCAACAACAAGTTCTCCAAATCTTAAAGGACAACTCCACCATGGCACAGAAAATCGATGAAACAACAAAGGTGATCAAGATCGTGAAAGATAAGCCGAAGTAGGGGATTGAGTATTTTAAGACTACAACCATACAAACAGATGTCCCCTTACAAGCCAAGAAGGATAATAATAAATTATCACCAAAGTACTATGGCCCCTATAAGGTGTTGCAAAGATTGGTACTATGGCATACAAATTGAGCTACTTGCATCTTCACTAATACACCCAGCTTTCCATGTTTCATGCTTAAATAAGGCTATAGGCAACAAGATCCCAATTCAAACCATATTTTCCAAAATGTACGAGGGAAGGAAAAATCATATTGGAGCCCTGAAGCCATCACTGACACAAAAATTCACCAACTGAGGAATAGAGATCCATTTCAGAGTATCTAAATTAAATGGAGGAACCATCGGTCAAGATTCCACTTTGGGAAGATGAGTCTTTATACGTATATCCAGTTACTCAAGTGTTGTGGACAACACTTGTCTCAATGGGAGGGGAATGTTAAGCCCTAGTTTTGGCTCATTACCACTTAATTGTAGCATATTAGATTAGTAATGTTATTTTATTTATGTCGGCTTTAGCCATTAATAATTATGCACCTCCTAGTCTCCTATATATAACAAGGAGACATTTTCATTTTGGAATCATCCTGTACTCGGGAATATTTATGGGGTAAAAGGGAGGTTTCTAAGAGGCTTATTATCTGAAATTCTCTCTTTTCAAGGCATTGATTACTTTTCCTGAGGTTTTTTTTTCATGCTATATTGATATTTGGTTCTTAAATCTAAACTAAATTGGAAGGAATTCAGGTATCGGACATGGGAACCCTCACGGTAGAATCAATACACATATTGGATCGTAGAGTCCCATTGCTCAAGAGAACTCAGTCTGCAGACCGCTAAGTCTAGTGGGACAAGCATAGTCCAGATCCTCATCAGAAGACGCCGACACTAATAATGGCGAGACTATCCCTCACTTTTGACCACCTCAGGAATATACTGGTTGCTGGGTGTATGTAACACCCACCTTTGACTTAGACAAACTGTGATTCGAGGCCCATATACTTTATTTTCTAGTCACAATGAACTATTAAGTGATACACTAAACTTTAAAATGTATGAACTTTTATGAATGTTTAAATGTTATTGATGATGATGTATGTACGCAATCTACTATGTGAATGTAAATTTTATGAATGTTTAAATGTTATTGATGATACGCTATGATACATACTAGAGAGAATGTGAATTTAATGAATGTTTATATGCTATTAGAATGATGTGTTGATATGATGCAATCTATTTTGGTAAATGATAATTTTATGAATGGGTGTAGAAATTGAATTATGGGATATTATAAGATCATTTCTAACTTGAAAACTTGATGTTAAGTTGTTGGTACATGGATACCAAATTGAAATGATGGTTGTATGTGACTACATGATGATAATGCATAGAAATGCATGAGCTTGTGTTACAGACTAATTTGCATGTTATGGGCTGCTATGAAATAGCCAAGGGATAATGATGATGAAAGTGGATATCATGACCACTAGCAGAGAAACATTATGGTACAATATTTTGTATGTGAAATTTATGTTGGTTTGGATGCATTATGATATGTGGACCAAGGCAGGATTTCAGGTGATGATGATGACACAAACCGTAATAAATGATGACAAAAACCCTAGCAACATGGTGCCACTATATTCCATTGTAGGGTGGACCCTAGTTATGATTAGAGGGTGGATTTCAATCGCGGTATCCCTCTAAAACCCGGTCAGTGGAGATCGTGTTAGTTCATGCCCCCCTGCTGACGTGCAGGATGATGACCTTTTGCCCGATGTGGAAGCTTGGTCGAGATAGTTAGTGACATCTCCACTTACAAAATTACTGGGATAGGTCAATATAGTTGACGCTTCCAAGATAGTCCAACAGAGGGGAGGATAGGAATGGAGATGCAAGTTAGGAGGAAGGATGAGTATAGAAATAGTTGAGAAAGTATGGAGATTTTTCTCGATGGTGAAATTTAAATGTTTTCCTTCTAAAAAGAAATGTGTATATATATGAATATTCATAATTAATGAATCAAACCAGTTGTTCAAATAAAATTGTTGAACCGATAATTGTAATTAAAGGATTTCAAACATTTGATTGGTTTATTGTCTCTTTATAAAAGACTAGTTTTGTTGATTTGATTTGATGCATACATAAATTAATAAAGGGTGATAGTTATTGATTATTAGTACATTCACGAGAATTGTATGTAATTAGCTACACATGCATTTCTGTACATATACACTAGTATGTATGCTTCTTGATTTACTTAATAATAATGTCGGTTAATTGTTATGAATGTGAACCATGCTTCTTTTTCCTTTGTACCAAAAAATACCTTAACTTCGGGACGAAGTTTCCAGAAGGGTGGGTGTATGTAACAACCTTGCTTAAATAGATGTATAGGGATTATTAATTATAATTAATTTGATAATTAATTGTCCTAATATGGTTTTAATTAAATATTGATTAGCATTAATAATATTAATTAAATATTAATTAATTGATTAATTGATTACATATCACATTCAATGACATGGGTAATAAGTTAAAGGGGTTAATAATTTAATTTATTAAAGACTTACGTATGCGGAGGGGATAAGAAACATTAAATAAGAGGATAAAACATTAAATAAAAGGATAAGAAACATTAAATAAAAGGATAAGAGATTAAATAAGAGGATAAGATAATGAATAAATGGATAAGGAAATTAATGAGGGGGAAAGAGTGGGTGAAGGAGGGATATGACGGGAGGAGTCTTACAGGAAGGAGGATCATCATTTTTGGGAGAGAAAGCATTTCGGAGGGGGAGGAGAGTTCTGGTTTCTTGGCTTGGATTTTCTAGTTCTATGGTGGAGTTCTGCAGTCTTTGAGGCTTGGATTTTCTGGTTCTATGGTGGAGTTCTGCAGTCTTTGAGTATCATTGCAGGGGGCACTGGGTTGCTAGGGGTTTGGGGCACGGGGGCCAGGATTCCTTTCGGTTTCCTAGAGCTAGGGAGCCGGACAGACTGCTCTTAGCTGGCTGCGAGGTTAGTCGGTTTGGGAAGAGTTGGTCAGTGGCATCAAGCTGGGCAAGGCAGCAGCAGGAAGGACAACAAGACTAGCGGGAGTTTAGCATCAGACCAAGGTATTTTAATTTACATATTTGTTTTATATATTTAAGGAATATGAAGTGTTATAAGGTTGTTCGTAAGCTTATTATGTTCATTTCAATAAATTTTATATATGTTGGTTATTGGTTATGTGCTGGTTATGAAGTATTAAAAATGTTAGGTTAGCATTCCTTAAAATATTTTTTTTTTTGGGTTTTATAAGGCTCTGTGGAGCAGAACCCTACAGTATGAGAATAACAAGAGATAAGAAAAATCACAAATTGACATTATCTTAGGGTGAGTACATATAGATGGTGTTGGAGAGGTTTATAATGCACAATGAAAAACTAGTTAGTACACCTTTGGCCAACCATTTCAAATTAACTAAGGAAATGTGCCCCAAGATACAGGAGGAGATAAAATACATGTCCAGGGTCCCTTATTCATCAGTGGCTGGAAGCTTGATGTATGCGCTGGTTTTCAGATGACCAGATATTGCACATGCAGTGGGAGTTGTGAGTAGGTATATGAGCAATCAAGGTAAAGAACATTGGGATGAAGTACAATGGATTATCAATTATTTTAATTGTACTGCTACCCATGCATTATGTTTCATAGGTTCATACATTTTTCTACAGGGATATGTTGATTCAGATATGGTAGGTGATAAAGATAGAAGGAGGAGCACAACAGGGTATGTTTTTACTTTAGGTGGAACAACAGTAAGTTGGATTTTGAAACTAAAAAATGTTGTTGCACTTTCAACAACATAGGAAGAGTATGTCGCTGCTATAGAGGCTAGTAAAGAGATGATTTGGTTACAAAGGTTTATGGAGTAATTTGGAAAGAAGAAAGAGAATAGCAGGTTGTACTGTGACAACGAGAGTTCCATTCATATTGAAAATAATCCATCCTTCCATTCGAATACTAAGCATACATATCTCAGGTACCATTTTATACAATCCATCTTGGAAGATGGACATTTGAAAATGAAAAAGATACACACTAGCCAGAATCCTGCAGACATGTTAACAAAGGGAGTAACTAGGGATAAATTGAGTTCCTTCTCAGTGTCAGTTGGTATTCAAGCATGAAGGTGAAGATGAGAAATTTTCCAAGTCTAAGGTGGAGTATAGTCGAATAGGTACAACAATAGTGGAGTTGCTGTGATCAATATCCAAGTGGGAGATTGTTGGTTGTGGAGCCTGAATATCTTCCTATTTCATAGGCCTTTGTTTTCAATCGTGTTTATATCCCATGAAGAATGTACACCCTAGAATACTGTACATACCTCCACGTAGGGGGTTTCAAGGGGGGATTTCCCCCCCTGCAGAGTCTAGGGGGTGCATCCCCTTGGTTGGGGGGTCTGGGGGAAAGCAGGCCTTCGAAGGAAAAATTTCCTTGTAAATGTATATTGTAATTTCATAGTAAATATGGATTGTTCATTATAAGATCGCAGATCTGACAATAGAAGTTATGTTAGGGTTTTTTTCCCTAGAATGCAACCCTATTTTATGAGGGAAATGTATTTAGGCTATGCATTATTGTGAATATTGTATTCTGAGAGAGGAGACTATGAGAGAAAGAAGAGGAAGTTACAATGGGTGTGTTATAGGTTATATCCCTTCATTTGCTGGATAATAAAAGGGAAGGACCTGACAATTTCTCTAGTGGACATAGCCCACATTGGGTGAACCACATATATCTGTGTCTCTATTGTATTGTGTATCTTCTGTGTTTTATTTCTGCATTTTATTTTATTTTAATACTCCACGATCTTGTTTTTCTAACAATTCAACAGGTAAAATACGTTAGGGGAAGAATACATACAGGAAATACAGACGGTTTGAAAAGGATACTCGAAAAAAATGTTTCGACTTGTTGGAAACTATGTAAACCCTATTATTACCCCTTTAAGTAGTACCACATTAGACATAATATGTACACGACCATCACTCCCACATACCGTTAGTTATATTAGGAGTCCCCTAGTTCTCCTAAAACCAACTCTAGATCAGTCGATCGATCGCTTGACTTCTATAGTGACACCGAGAACAACAATTAGAAATACACTCTCTAGTACTTTGGTAATTGAGTAGTACGACTAAGGTTACTGTCAAGCTTCCTTAGTTGGTTCCTTGAGATGTTGGGCTAAGTACTATTTTTTTACCCTGCAAATATATTAGAGATCTATATCATAGGGAAAAATATTTTCTGTAGGAACCCTAAAAATCTAACCCTTGGGAATGGAACAAAACAACAAAGAAACATAAGGGAAATTTTGTTGCACAACCCTGTCCCCTGCATCCAGGTTGTGAAATTCCTACACAATCGTCGCTATTAAGAATTTGGGAATTCCTTCACTGCAATATTGTATAGGCCAGAGTATAACTATAGAGTAAAAAAAAAATGAGTATAGTGGTCCCATTGGCACCCTTATTCGAGACCTGTCCCATTGGATTCCTCTCTTCGCCCTGATCGCCACTATACCTATCACTTGTAAGACTTTTTTTCCATGGACCCACCCACCCCTCCCAACACCCTTATTTTCCACCTATCGCATTGNGAATTCCTCTCTTCACCCCGTCTGATGTGATACCCCTCACATGTAACCCTTTTTTCTATGCAGAACCACTTGCCCATTTTTGCCTCTTCACCAATGGCTCTCACTTGTGGCCAATAATTCAATGATTTGATTGTTGAAAACACCTAGAAACAGTAGGACATAAATCACATCAATTCCAATTGTATATCCCTCAATTCCAATGTTGAGACCCTAAAGGAACAATATTCCACCAAAAATGCCACACTCAACAAATTGGTGAGTCGATCCCTGAACCCTACCTCATTTGAAGAACCTTCCTATCATGAAGACACAAGATTTTCCATTTTCCATGACCCTCATTCCAATCACCTTGATCATGACCCCCATCTTCCAAGATTTGAGGTCAATAAATTTGATGGCTCAGATCCCACGAATTGGGTCACTCAAATGGAATATTATTTTTCTTTGCATGGCATTAGTGATGAGTTGGGAATTTTTTTTCATGGTGTTCTTTATCTAAATATTGAGCATTGGAAATGGTGGTAATGGAATAAAAATGCGTAGCAAGGGTATGTTTCTTAGACACAATTTGTTGCAAAGATTTATGAATTCTATGACACAAACAACCACCATTTAGGCCATTTGAACACTTGGCTTTCATAACGAAGGCCATGTTTAATTCATTCTTTAGGGAATTATTTATTAGTGGCATAAAGGATGAATTATGCACCTAGGTCCTCATGGATTTACCCC
This sequence comes from Picea sitchensis, assembly GCA_010110895.2. Taxonomy (NCBI): domain Eukaryota; kingdom Viridiplantae; phylum Streptophyta; class Pinopsida; order Pinales; family Pinaceae; genus Picea; species Picea sitchensis. The sequence continues at coordinate 24,272 of SNQJ01S0064533.1, forward strand.
AGACTTGATTGGAAGCTATTAAACACACCAAAGAATAACAATATGTTGGACACATCGAGCACACTGAGAGGGGGGTGAATCAGTTTAGGGATCTTTTTTTTTCACTTACCTTAAAAAAAATCCTTAGTTAGCAATCACCATTTAATCATCACTTATTACTAACATTTATAACCACTTCTATGTGAACATATATCAACAATAGATAACAACAACATATATCATCAATAAACCATCACCACAAAGAACACAAAGAACACAAGATGTATGTACAATTTTATTTTTATTATGGACTACAATCCTTGGGTTTATCAGAAACAACTGAATAGAGTATCAACTCCTCAAGAGCACCATCTCTACAATGCAAGACTTAGCTTACAAAACTCAGAACCAATAGAGAAAAGGATTTAATCCTCAACAAATACCCATTCGTCAAAAGGTATGCAACTTGTCATTAGTGCAACATGTGTATGTAAATTCCCTACAAATAGTGCATCCCGCATATGTATGTGGTCTAGCTCATAGAAGCCCGCATGTGCCTACTTAAGAACTAGGGTTTTATCTCTCCATGAAAACTCAGATCGTATGCATCCTCTTTCACATCCACTTATTCCCTTCACTGTCCAATCTGTACCATAACCAATCACAACACATCTATGCTCTCCAACAACTTACTCATGCTCCTCAACCATACAATATGAATGTTACTCAATCATGTATAAGTAACCAATATACTATGGAAACCATATCAACAATGAAACATAAGAGTGTTGCTCACTCAGTCAATGAACCAATAAAACCATATCACAACAACCATACCAAGAATTCCTTAAGCATTCACCATACCATAAGCAGGAGTATCCATCAAAAAAATGATGTAACCATACCATAACTTCTATGAAATATCTGAGTCCATAGAATGAATATTTGGAACTTTATTCAGACCTCAGGAACCTGGCACCAGCTCACACTCAAGTTTCCATGACTTTATTCAATTGTATGTGCTCTGATCTCCTTCAACCCACATGTGTACGTGCCACTGTAGCTCCTGTATGTACGCTCTCTCTCTCACTGTAGCCCGTATATGTACGCGTTCTCACTCATTGCAGCCCATGTGATCCTTTAGAAACTAGGTTTTATGAACATTCACAACTTTCACCATCAATATCTCAGACTTACAGAAACTTTGATCCATACATGAGAACTTGTAATCACTCTCTTACTCATAATAGATCTTCAATATATTCTCAAGAGAGATGTCTTTACAAGAGGTTGTTGCCTCTTATTTATACTCTCCAAGTAGCTTCCTTAGAAACATCCACTAGGACACTTGGTCCACATATCCACTTTATCCACATAACCATTTGTCCACATAGCCACCTTTATCCTACTTTGTCCACTTAGCCACTTTGTTCACATGACCACTTGTCCACTTAACCTACTTTCCTTATTTTAGGATTAACCCACTTATAAACACTTTCCATAATTAGAAATTTCTCCATTACCTTTATTATTTAAATAATCCTCTTTGACTTTATCACTTCACTTTATTATTTAAATAATTTCTTCTTTGTAATCACTTTAACTTATTTGACCTTTTGGGGCTTCTAGCCAACACATGAGGATCCTCCAACTTCGTAAGGCCATAACTCTCAAACCGTGAGGAGTTATGTGACGTTCCACATACCATCGAAAATGGAATGAAAAGAACTATCCATATAGGATAGTTTCACTAAAACATTCACTGATCTTCATCTCATTATTTCATAATTAATCATGGGTTCTCTAACCATACTTCTACGATAACTCAACCGCAAAGCATCTTCCCATGAGGGATTTCATCATAAGGGGACCACTTTGGAGTTCATCCATTTGTAATTCCTATCAACCAAGACAAGACAATGATGATTCATATTTACATCAATCCAACTGAAATAACCCATGACAATACATCACTATGACATTGTCCCTTTGTCATTGATTCTATGCATGATCCAACGATCAATACATTAATTCATCCATCCATCTATGCATCATATATCAATGGCAACACATTGATCCATATTCATCTATGCATGACATAATTTATGCATCATATATCAATGAAAACACATTGATCCATATTGATCTATGCATGACTTCATTTATCAATGACTTCACTTGAAAACCATTCATTTACAACAATGACAATACATACTTCATCAATATACTATGACAAGACATTGTTCCTTTGACATAAATCCTTTGACATCAATGACAACATGATCCAACACAATAGAATGTCTCTACCCAAAATAAGAAAACAATGTTTATTTCTCACCCTTGACCCACCAATCCTTCCCCTTTTTCTACTCCTCTCAAGATCCATAAATGAACTCGAGAAAAAATGGTTGAACGCCAACTCAAGGGACTTTGTTATAATTGTGATGATAAATGTTCATTGTTTTTAGTTTTATTTGGTGTGAATTTTATATTATATATCTATTTTATAGTAATTATTATTATTTATTAGGTTAACACTCTTTGTTTTGATTCTATTTTCTCATTCATTGTAGTGTAGTTTTTTTTTATGATATTAGGGTTTAGAAATTAAGAAATTAAGCCTACGTGTATGGAGATATCTTTTCATATTTTCTATATTTATAACTTATCTCTAGTACCCTAATCATTGACTAATTTTCTTGAAGATGAATCCAGGTAAAGGATTTGAAACATTGACAAGAATGAAATCCATTGTGGTTAATCCAGAAACCAACTCTGAAAATGATAAATATTTTTTGGGGCACAAGTGCAAAGAAAAAAATATTTTTATGGATGTTTCTGACAAGGATGTTGATGTTTCCCCTGTTGAAGAGCTACCCCAAGCATATAATCCTTCTCCACCCTCTGACTCTCAAGAAGTTGAACCATTGATTTTTTTGAACACCCTCATTGGCTTCTCTACTCCCCAAACCCTCAAGTTAATTGGATACATTAAACATAGGAAATTCATCATCCTAATTGACATTGGCAGGACCCATAATTTTATTCATCGTCACATTACCTAAGAATTCAATTGATATATTCATGAATTCAACAATTTTCAGGTCATGATTGCCAATGGAAGTTCCATGAAATGTGGGGAGTGTTTTAAAAATGTGTGCCTACAAATTGGTTAGTACCACCTAAAATCTCATATGTTTTCTATAGACATGGGTGGTTGTGACATAGTTATTTATGTTGAATGGTTACACACTATCGTCCCCATTACCATGGATTTTAAGGTCCTCACCTTATAATTCCAATAGGAGGGACAACAATATAAGCTCCAAGGAATCACAACAAAATCACTTGACATCATCATCTCCCACCGAATGGAAAATCTACTCAAAAAGGTCATTTTGGCATTATTTCCCAACTACATTCTGTTAAACTTGTTGAGACACCCTCTATGCATCCTGACCTCTGATATATACTCTCACAACACTAAGATATTTTTGATACCCCCATGGACTTCCCCCTTCTGGTGACATCCATGATCATTCTATTCCTCTAGTCTCAGGAAATCTTCCTCACAATGTTCTCCCTTACCATCGTCCCTTTTCCTAGAAAACTGAAATCAAGAAAAATGTTTAATAATTTCTAGAAGTAGTTGTTATCCATCCAAGTATCAACCCCTATTCTTCTTCAATAGTCATGGTACTGAAGAAAGAAGGTGCTTGGTGCATGTGTCCTGATTTTTGTGTCCTAAAAAAAATCACAATCAAGGACAAATTTATCATCCCTACCATTGACTACCTTTTGGACAAATTGAGTGGTGCTTAGTACTTTACCAAAATTGATATATGTTATGGCTACCACTATATACATATGAAGGAAGATGACATTCCCAAGACTGCATTTCAAACTCATTAGGGTCACTATGAGTTCTTGGTCATGCCCTTTGGCATATTTAATGCTCCCTCCACTTTTCAAAGTCTTATGAATCATGTATCCCATCCCTTCATCTGTCATTTTATGTTAGTTTTATTTGATGATATTCTCATCTATAGTAAAATTTGGCAATCCCATCTCTCCCATGTGGATCAAGTTCTCCATCTACTATCTAAGCACCAAATTTTTCTCAAGCACTCTAAATTTTCTTTTGGAGCCTTTGAAGTTGAGCAACTAGGTCATATTGTTGGCAAGGATGGTGTACATGTGGATCCTAAGAAATATGAAGCTATGAAGGATTGTGTTAAGAACCAAATATCAATATAGCATAGAAAATCCTCAGAAAAAGTACTCAATGCCTTGAAAAAGAGATAATTTCAGATAATAAGCCTCTTCTAGGGGGTAACCTCCTTTTACCCCACTTAAATGTTCAAGTACAAGATGATTCAAAATGAAAATGTCTCCTTGGTATATATAGGAGACTAGGAGGTATAATTACAGCTAATGGCCTAAAGCTGACATAAATAA
>SNQJ01S0064533.1:35395-46755 GCA_010110895.2 Picea sitchensis
TTTGGCAATTTACTATTTTTAGCAGGTTTTCACTTCCGGGGCCATTTTGAGGGCCTAAATGAAGTTTTTTTGAGATCAAGGTTCTCAATGATAGCCGAAGGCATGATTGAGACCCCAAAATGAATCTCCTCAACGATACCTTTCCAATGAGCTATCACATGCCTAAAACGGATATCGTCTGCAAAAGTTACGACCCCGGGAAGTTGATGCACCAACTTACCCAAACGGGGCCCACATGAATTTTGGCGCTTCATCTCCTAGGGTTAGGTTTTTGGATGTCTAGGACTTTTGGCATTCCCAATTATTGTAAAAAGGCCTCCAGAGCCTCATTGTAACCATCTTCTCACGGATGCGAGTAGCCGTCACATCTCTTCTCAGAGATAAGCTACCACCATTCTAGCGAGTCTTTCACTCTGTATTTTACAGTCTTTGTACATTTATTTCATTAATATAAATCGTGTATCACTGTATATCTATGACTCTTGTTATTTTCGCTATATCTATGTTATATTTTTGTCTCTCTTGCAATATCTCTGTGCATTTCTTTATTATATCTCCACTCTCATTTCGTGCTGAAAATAATCCGGATCAGTGGTATCGTGGGTGGCCCCCAATATCCACCTGGATCAATTCACCACAATTTTTCCCTTATCCAGTGGCATGCATTATGGTGTAGAAAATAAATATATAAAAGTAGAACATAACACACTAATGAGCATAAAATTTGTCACTTGCAACTGGAAATTTTAGATCTAACACATTGCATTAAACCTAAGACAATACTTGGAATACATTTCTCAATGGGTTGTAAGCACATTAGATGGAAGAGAAAGAATATTTTCTTTGCAAAACATTCAACATGCATCCAAATAATAATAAAAGACAAGAAAGATTGATAAAAAGACAATCTCTTCACCAGAAATTATATTCACTGAGTAGAAAGCTTTGTATATCTTACACTTCATAAGCCCAGTGTATATCCTAATAGCTTGAAACCGAAAATGTTGAACACTTTACATCCTCATATTATTCTATTTATCCAACAAAGGGATTCAAATATCTATCTTAGATCTAAATTATAGAGTTAAGTTGTTCATTACATTCATACCTGTAGATCTTAAACTTCACCATTTATTTATGATTACAATTCAAGAACACTTATTTACATTGAGTGAAATAGAGTTTAAGTGCTAGTTTATAGGGGTAACTCCCCTTTTCTGGGCCCATAACTTCGACCTAATCAAAACATTGTTTTTATCAAAAATATATTTATTACAACTGGCTATGATATATCAAACTAAAACAAAAAGATTATCTAACTAAAACTAGAGTCATTGTTGATAACTAGAGTGTAGGAGTTGCACAACAAAAGTATTCAAAGGATGGAACTTGTTGTTGACTTTGCATGGATCAACATGTATGCTACTATCTAGAGAAAATCCTTTAACACTGGATAAAAACTTGCACAAGCTTCAAATTTTCTTACTTGTCTACAACAACAGGCTTAGATGATTTCCTTCAGGAACATGCAGGTCTTTTGATGTTTCTTCTGCAACTTCTGATAATTTCTTTGTAGTTTTGAATGTTGCATCTCAAGAGATTGATATTATTTCTACATCTCTTGAATTTATTTCCTCATACTGTCATTCTATTGATTGAGGGTTTCCACTTGTTGCTTACTATCCTCTATTTTGTTGTTACCTTGAACTTTGGGATTGATCTTTGTTTTCACTCTGTTCCCATTTTTAAGTTCATGCTTTTCCTCAGCAACAAGCCTATTGAGATCAATGGAGAGCTTATTTTTTCTAGGTCTCATATCATACCTGGGATTCTTCTCAGGTTTGTCTCTAATGATGTCTTTCGCAGGCTCATGTACCTTCAATATTTCCCTCCCTGCCTCAGGTCTGGTCTTGTCTACAAACAACTCTGTTTCTGGACCAGTTTCTTCAAAGTCATTCTCTGGGTCTAGACCCGTGTCTTCTAAATCTTTCTCAGGGTCTAGACCTGTGGTGTACTTTGTTTCCAAATCAACATGTTTAATACTTGAGCTCTATCCCCTATTGCATTTCTTTCTGGTCTTTCCTATTGTCATTTCCTTCAAAGTGTGAATGACCATTTATTCCATATTGGTAAACTCAAAGGGATCTTCATCGGTGTCTTGATATTCAATTACAATCAAATTATTATCCTTTTGGGATGGATCAAACAAGGCTTTGAAATTTATCCTCAGCTGGTTGGTCAACTAGGTCTTCCGATTTGGTTTACTTGGAATTTTTGCAACCTATTTCCTCTTTTTCTTTTAGCCCTGTTTTACTGCAGGAGGCTCTTCAATCTGTGTATCAGATGGCACAAGTTCAACTATGACTTATTTAGGGGTAGCCTACTTATTATTCTATTGTCTTCTTGATTTCAGTTTAAGAGCCTTTTCTACATGCATACCAGTGGGCACAGGTTCGACCTCAAATTGCTCAGCAGATGGGTGAACTACTGGACCAATATATTTTTTACTCTTTCTAACATATACTTTATCATCTTCTCTAGCCCCCTGTTTCATTATGGATGACCTCAATTTACTTTGAGGTATTTCCTCTTTTTTTCTATATTGATGGATCTTCCTTTTTCTGATCTGGGCCTTCCTTTTGTAGGTAAGGTTTGTTCCTTGGAATGTTGGGTGGATTTTGATGAACTTCTAGGTTCTTTGGAAACCCTAGATTCCTGGGGAACTTTAATTTCCTATTCTAATGGTTTCTATTCGATTTCCTATTATGATGGTTACCATGCATTAGGATATTAATCCTATAACCCTAGAGATTCTATAATTTCTTCCAAAGACATTCCCAAATCACTGAGAGAAAACAAAACTAGTATTTTTATAAATCCTTGATGGTAGAGGCTTTTGTGAGCATTTTGTGGATAGTTTTGGACTCGTTTGGACATATTGGTTAGGATTTTGAGAAGGTCTAATGGGATATTCATCTCCTTATCACCATTTAGATGCATGAGAAATATGATATGATATCAATGGAAAATTGAAAACCTACCTTCTCCAGTGATATACCTCTATATTTTTGATAGGATGCCCCTCCATTCCTCTCTCAACTAATGGATTGGGATGCCCTGACTCCAATATGGGCTTTGATGCTCTACTACCAGGAATTGGTTTCACACCTCAGCTGGTAATTTACCTTTCTTGAACCACCTCTCGCCACTGATAGGTAGAGAACATTCTCCAACTATAAAATACTCTGTTATGTGGATGGTTATATCCCCAATTTCTTTCAGGAATCCATAAAAGTTTTGTGAAAATATAAAAGAGATTTATGTATGTTGTCCATTGAAGGCATAAATGAAATCATACCACTCTCCCCTGATGAATATGTCATGGATCTATGGTATGGCCTCAAACAACTCAAGCCCTGTTGTCTCTTCCCTATTTAGCTTCCAATGCTCTCATGGTGGTATCATCACTCCCTAGATCCCTTTGTTGATAATGGTGCCCAAGACTAAGAGAGAGTTAGGGATCACTCAAAAACTATAATGAAAACTACAAAAGGAACCAATGCACATAATTTCAAGGGTAATAGGAGCACATGAGCATGATTTGGGTGCCAATGCACTTTATTCAAACTTTGAAATATGTTTAAGTCATAAAACCTCATAAAAAATAGAGTATGTTTGTTGACTGCAAGAATATTAGCATTATTGCAATCAACACTTTTACACTAGTGATATAAATCATGGTGACAAGACTTGTTCAAACTCAAATCAAGACCTGACTTGAACTTATAAAAATAAAAACAACTAACATTTAAAAAAAAAAGGGAAGACATAAAAAAAAATGACTTAACACATAATGAAGAAAAAATACTAACTAAGATCTAGGTTGATAGATGAATAAGATGGTTTTATGAGTATAAGGAAGAGGTGAAGGCCTAGGATCTATCATTGGATCCAACTGGGGGTATCACTTCCCTGTGAGTCACTATGAACAACAAACTCATCTTCCTTATTTCTTTATTTCTGCCACCAGCCACTTCATTCCCTTTACCATCCATGACATATATCTTATTTCAACTGAAAACCCAATCTACAACTATACCCCAGTTCCTTTATTGGGATATGGAGTCTTTTATTCACACTAAACTAGCAAATCATACTGAAAAATAAAATGTATGTGAACAAACTGAACCACATCTGATTCATTAGGTAAAACAATGCTTCAGGAAGCACCCACTTACTGGGCTTCCAAAGATCTGAGTGTCATCCATATTTTGCAATAAAAAGGTATTGTTATTTAGAACCTTGGATAATTTAAAGGGGCCAAACCAAAGGTTATCAAACTTACCATGTTTGGGTTTTTCCTCTCTCCTGGCATCCCATCTTAGAACCAGGTCACCTGCTTGAAAATTATCTTTTTTGGTTTTCCTGTCAAAGGCTTCCTTGACCTTACTCTGGTAAGACTCAATTTTCTCATTTAATATTTCTCTTCTTTGCTGGACTTCGATAATCTAAAAACTCCTCCTCTGAATTTCATTATTCTCCTCCACTTCTTCCTGCAAAAATTTCAACACTGGTAGACCAAGCTGGGTTGGAAAAGAAACATCCACCCCATAGACTAGATGAAATGGAGAAGTATCCAATGACCTTTTGGTGTTGATCCTATTAGCCCATAGGGAATACTTAAATTTGGAATCCCATCATTTTTATTTTCAGCCAGCAGTTGTTTAATAATCCTGATGAGGGTTTTACTTGATGACTCTACCAACCCATTCCCCTGTGGGTATTATGGTCTATAATGTGTTAGGATAATGTTGTAATTCCCATAGAAATCGATCATGGAATTGGAATTGAATGCTTGAGCATTGTCTATTATTAGTTTCCCATGGCATCCAAACCTGGAAAAGATGTTTATTTCTAGAAATTTCATGATCACTTTGTTAGTGGCATTCCTGGTAGGAATAACTTCAATCCACTTTGTAAAGTAATCAGTGGTAGTAAGTGTTGCACCTCTTTTTTCACCTAAATGAGCAAAATAATGGTGCTTACAAGACCAATTGGGTCATCTAGGAAAGACATCAGTAAAGGAAAGGGTTAGAAAGATAAAGCATAAACGATAAGCAAAGAATTAAACTAAGAATGATAAAAACAATTAAACTATAGTGCATAAGAACATAAGAATAGGGAACAAACAAGACTCGTGCCACCAATGGAAAGAATTGTATTAGTGGAAAGAAAACACCAAAGAGAAAGGGAGACTTTGGGTCCCCTCTTCCTCCAAGGGAGGGCTCTTGGACCCCCAAATATTGATCTCTTCTTACAAATGAGGAACTACAATGAAATGGTGAAGAGAATCCAAAGAACATTCATTCTAGAGGTGATATGAATGGCTAAGTGCAATGGTTCTAGCATACTCTTGGTTAGGAAAGAGGATCCTCCAAGAGAATATCAACAACATAACAATACAAATGAATTCCTTGAAAATGTAGTGCACCAATGGATTCCTTTTATAGAATAACTTTGAGGCATTATTCAACCATCTTTTAGTGTGAATAAGGGGCCATTTAGGGCACCCTTACGTCTTTGACCAGCAACCCAGCCAGATTTTGCTGAGATTTGGATGTCAAATCAACTTGGAAGTTGAACCAGAAGTGGGTGGGAGGCCGACCAATATCATAAATGTGTCATTTTGAGGGATGCACAATTTTTTGCGTCCATAGTCGCACATCGTGCGCATGTGCTCTTTTCACTGTGTTTCTGAATGGTGCATGTGCGCGTGCTCCCTATGTAGTCTTAGTGCATGCTGATTTTATTGTTGATTGTATAGTTTTGGGCCTTTTGGAAATTTATTTTTGGTCCATGGGTGAACTAATATCTTTTTGGAGATTTTGGACTCCTCTAAGCATTTGCGGTTTCAGTGATAACAGATGCCCCCTGATGTGTGAGGTTAGGAGCAATTATATAGCCAAAATACATCAATTTTTCTTCTACTGATAGTACCTATGTAAGAAAGAGCATTGTGAGGATTATCAAGAGCGATCCACTGGAAGGAGAGGGGGACCTGTAGGACCCAAGATTATCCCAGGGTGTGGAAAAAATAAAATTGTGTACAAACGAGGTGGGAATGCCCCATGCTCGTGTCATGCAACTCAAAATACAATGACTGAAGTTGTTGTGGATGTAGATGAAGTGGGAATGAGCATATGGAGTCTCCAATCTGTTGCACCTATTTTTTCACCTAAATGATAAAAATAATGGTGCTTACAAGCCCAGTTGGGTCAGCTAGGAAAGATAACATAAAAGGAAAGGGTTATAAAGATAAAACATAAAAGATAAGAAAATAATTAAACTAAGAATGATAAAAACAATTAAATTATAGTGCATAAGAACATAAGAACAAGGAGTAGACAAGACTCATGCCACCAATGGAAAGGATTGTATTAGTGGAAAGAAAACACTGAAGAGAAAGGGAGACTTTGGGTCCCCTCTTCCTCCAAGGGAGGGCTCTTGGACCCCAAATATTGAGCTCTTCTTACAAATGAGGAACTATAATGAAATGGTGAAGAGAATCCAAAGCACATTCATTCTAGAGGTGATATGAATGGCTAAGTGAAATGTTTCTAGCATACTCTTGATGAGGAAAGAGGATCCTTCAAGAGAATATCAGCAGCATAACAATACAAATGAATTCCTTGAAAATGTAGTGCACCCATGGCTTCTTTTTATAGCATAACTTTGAGGCATTATTCAACCAACTTTTAGTGCGAACAAGGGGCCATTTAGGGCACCCTTAGGTCTTTGACCAACCACCTAGCCAGATTCAGCTGAGATTTGGATGTCAAATCAACTTGGAAGCTGAACCAGAAGTGGGTGGGAGGCCCACCAATATTTGTAATATACCATATATAAAAAGTATGCAGAACATAAATAAAATGCTGGAAATGGCAAAATAACAGTAATATAACTAGCATAATCTCCACAATAACACATAAATGATATAAGAACAACAACAGAAATAAGACTTTGATTCAGAAAGCAATGTTCACGGGCCTCTTCAAGGGGGAAACCTCCAGTCGAGTAGCAATTTGTTACAATAATATTCAAGCTAGGGTTTTCATACCCTTGACCCTTATTTATACTAAATATGTCTATCAACAGAAGCATCTAGAGGAAGATCCTTATAGAAGTGGAAGCTTCTATTAGGTCTTCTTACATCTGCCTTATTCTATTTTATTGAGAGGTATTATTAATATTGACCTTTATTACATCCGAATATATTGATCGACCTATGTGCGGGTTAGGAACCTAACATGTCCGCCCCCTTAAAAACAACCTTGTCCTAAAGGATGGAGATGTGGAAACTGCTGCAGAATGGTAGCTGGTTCCCAAGTCGCATCTGCTGGAGTTGTATCTTTCCACTGGACTAGCACTTCCTTGATGGTTCGCTGATGCATGCGACACTCACGCTGGTCCAAAACTGCTTCTGGATGTTGCTAAATGGATCCTTCTTCAGCTAACTCGGGAAGGTTTGTTTGAATTTGGTACCTAGTTCCAATCACCTTCTTTAAGCATGAAACATGAAAAACAGGATGTAGCTTCGACTGACTGGGTAGAGCTAACTGATAGGTGACTTGTCCCAAAGGCTTGAGAACTATATAAGGACCATAAAATTTGGGTGCTAGCTTCTGACAATGCTCGGCCTTGAGGGAAGTTTACTTGTATGGTTGCAGTCGCAGAAACACCTGATCCCCTTCTGCAAATTGACGTTCAGAGCGACCTTGCTTTGCTTATTGCTTCATGTGATTCTGTGCCATGACCAAGTTCTCTTTAAGGGTATGAAGAATATCCTCTCGAACTGTAAGTGTTTGGTCAACTGCCTGGACCTTCAAGGTACCCGGTAAGTATGAGAGAACTGAAGGTGGCTTCTATCCATATACTACTTCAAAAGGAGTCATGCGTGTAGTTGTATGGTAGGAAGTGTTGTACCACCATTCAACTAGGGGTAACCATTGAGCCCACTGATTTTTCTTTTCTGAGGCAAAACACCTTAGATATGTTTCCAAACACTCATTGACAACTTCCATTTGACCATCAGTCTGGGGATGATAAGTTGTGCTTAGATGCAATTAGGTGCCCTGTAGCTTAAACAATTCTTGCCAAAAATTGCTTGTGAAAGTGGGGTCATGATCATAAACAATAGAGTGTGGCATGCCATGAAGCTTGAAGAACCGGTCCATGAAAATTTGAGCCACCATGGATGCAGTAAATGGGTGTTGAAGAGCACAAAAATGAGCATACTTGGAAAGGCGATCCACAACCACCATTATGAATGATATATTTCCTGATTTGGGTAAGCCGGTAATAAAGTCCATCGATATATCCTTCCAAATAGCAGGTGGAATCGAAAGCGGTTGTAGTGTGCCCAGAGATTTGACTATTTCTCCCTTGTTGCATTGACACACCTCACATTCAGTGACAAAATTATGGATGTCATGTTTCATACCATCCCAGAAAAAAGAACGTTTGACCCTGTCATAGGTTTTGGTGAACCCGGAGTGCCCCGCTGTGGGTGTAGCATGAAGCTCAGAATGTACCGTGGATTTAATATTTGATTGTTTACTTAAATACAAACGACCTTTGTATCAAAGCTCATCCTAGAGCCAAGAGTACCCTAGGGGAGATGGAGCATTGATCTGCAATTGTTGGATCAGATGCGAACTTTTGGGATCTTGTAGCCATTCCTGGCACACAGCTTGGAGCCAATATGGTACAATGAAGGAAAGAGAAAAAAGGGATCCTTCTTCTTCATATTTTTGGGACAGTGCATCTACCACCACATTGTCTTTTCCCTTCTTGTAAATGATCTCATAATCATATCCAAAGAGCTTAGTCACCCATTTTTGTTTATCTATGGAGGAAATGTGTTGTTCCAGAACATACTTGAGGCTTTGATGGTCTGTCTTAATTTGGAAACGTTGCCCTGAGAGATAAGGGCATCATAGATCAATGACATGCAGAATAGCCAACATTTCCTTTTCATAAATGAGTTTTCCTAGATTCCTTTCAGATAGTTGCTTGCTGGTAAAGGCCAAAGGTCAACCCTCTTACATAAGGACAACACCAATTCCTTTCCCTGAGGCATCACATTCCAACACAAAGGTCTTTGTGAAATCAGGAAGGGCCAGAACCGGAGTGGTTCACATGGTCGTCTTCAAGGTTTGAAGATATTAAGCAGTGGTTGGAGTCCAAGTGAAAGAGTTATTTTTTAGGAGAGTCGTGAGAGGTGATGCAATCTTGCCATAGTTCTTAACAAACTTGCAATAATACCCTGTTAAGACCAGAAATCCATGCAAGATTTTGAGAGTCTTTGGGTGTGGACAGTCTTGCATAGCTTCAATATTTTTTGGATCCACCCTAACGCCATCCTTTCCAACCAGATGACCGAAGTATTCTACTTCTGAGGCACCAAAAACACATTTAGACTATTTCAGGAAAAGTTGGTGCTGAGAGAGTAGATGGAGAACTCGATCCACATGAGTAAGATGGTGTGTCCAGGTTTTGATATAGATTAGGATATAATCAAAGAAAATTAATACAAAATGACGGAGAAAAGGATGGAAGACGTGATTCATGAGGCTTTGGAAGGTGGAGGGGGCATTACACAAGCCAAAGGGCATGACCAAAAACTCATAGTGGCCCTCATGAGTTCGAAAGGCCATCTTGGGAATGTCTTCCTCCTTCATACATATTTGGTGATAGCCCAAGCAAAGATCAAGTTTAGTAAAGAATTAGGCGCCACTCAATTCATCCAGGAGGTCATCAATGACAGGAATGGGAAATTTTTCTTTAATGGTCAGTTTGTTGAGGGAACGGAAGTCAGGACACATTCTCCAAGAACATTCTTCCTTCAGGACCATGATGACAAGAGAAGAGTAAGGGTTCGTACTAGGGCGGATAATGCCTGCAGTAAGGAGTTCCTGGACCATTTTCTCAATTTCATTTTTTTGTGAAAAGGGGTGGCGATACAGACGGATATTGGGAGGAAGGCTTCTAGGTACAAGGGGAATGGAATGATCATGAACACCACAGGAAGGAGGGAGTCCTTGGGGAGTGGAAAATACCATTTGTTGTTTATAAAGGAGGGCTTGGAGGTCTTCCAGCACCGGAGGTGTCTCTATTGCTTGTATTGCATGGAGTTGGGCAATGACACCATAATGACCTTTTTTGAGCATCTTTTCCATGTGATGGGAACTAATGACCTCTGGTGAACCAACAGTGATGCCTTGGAATTTATATTAGTGGCATTCCTGGTTGAATTGCATGGTTAATGCCTTAAAATCCATGAGAATGGGACCCAAAGTCCTTATCCAGTCTGCACCCAACACAATGTCACAACTTCCCATGTCGATAGCAAACATATGGGATTTTACGTGGTAGTCATCGATTTGGGGACGCACATTTTCACAGCACCCTCTACATTTCATGGAACCACCATTGAAAATCATGATTTGGAAATTGTTGATGCCATGGATGTAGCAATGAGTTTCTTGGGCAATGCGGTGATGAATAAAATTATGGGTGCTTCCACTATCAACCAGAATGATGACCTTCTGATGCTTGATGTAACTGATTAACTTGAGGGTTTGGGGGGCAGAGAAACCAGTGAGAGAATTGAGGGAAATGATCGATTCCACTTCGGGAGGGTCTGAGGGAGGGGTTATGTCAGTGATTTTAGGTGACTCAGGCATAAGGGGAGTTTCAACATCCTCTTCTGAAATATCCTTAGAAATGGCCATAAAAATATTTTTTTCTTTACACTTGTGGCCCGGGAAATATTTTTCATCACAATTGTAACAAAGGTTTTGAGTTGGCATTTAGCCATTTCAGCCCTGGTCAATTTTTGGATCTTTAATGGGGTGGAGAGAGTAGTGGGATTTATGGGTTTAGGGAGAGGGATAAAGGAGGGTTTACGGTTTTGATAGGATACGACATGTTGTGCTTCTTTAGCTTTTTTAGTAGCCTCCACCCAACTCGAAGGTGGAGCCATGAGGACATGGGCCCGAATCTCCTCCTTGAGGCCACTGATAAAAAAATCTTGAAAGAAATCATCAGTCATGCCCTCTGTTCGAAAAGCCAGGCGCTCAAAGGCAGCTATGAAGTCTTCTATTGTTCTGGATTGTTTCAACTTTGTCAAATAACCCAAATGGTTGGTGTTAGTGTCAAAGCATTCATAAAGCTCAGTCACAAATTGGTTCTAAGAAATATACCCTTGATGGGAAGTTTTTCTCCATTGCCACCATTGCCAACATTCTTGATCTAGATGGAGAACACCATACCGGAGTTTGGCCAAGTCATCTGTAATG
>SNQJ01S0064533.1:59392-74871 GCA_010110895.2 Picea sitchensis
TACCTAAACAAGAAGAGCTTCATCTCTACAAACTTGGATAAGAAACAAGTTAATCATCTTGGGATGTATTCTTTTATGTGTTCCTCTCTTCAAATGATATCTAAATTAATCTTATATCAATTTTGTTTTAAAGGTAATCTAGCCAAGGGGGGCCTATTAATCAAAGTCATTATGAAAACTCTTGGCCATTATCTTATAATCATATTAGAGTCGCATACAACCCTTTATCCTAACTTTGATCCAAAACAGATTGGATAAGACTTAACTTTAGGGAATGCTTGATCGAGTGAGGAGTATCATCGATTGTGAAACTTTGAAGATCATTGTTGTATGAGGACATGCAATGACTTAAGCATGGGGGAATGTTGAGTCTCTGTATTGACACTTCTATTACCCTATATTATCTATGTCTGAGTCAATTTTACCTATGATATGTGTATCTAATTGACTGTTTCATCCATAAATACAATTAATGACCTTGATCATGTGCATAGAGAGGTAACTTATGGTTAAGGCATGATTTGTTTAATATTATTGAGTTAATTCGATTAAATGTTTGATTATGTATGATCCTAATAAATTTGACTCTTAAGCAGCATGATCTGGTACTCATTCTATTACGGTACCAAGGCTCCACCTATTCCGGTACCAACCAGTGTTAATCCGGTACTAAACATAATTCGAAATTTTGGAAAGCTTCTAGAGGAAAATGGGGTACATGGGTTCTGTCCAGAATGATGTTTTCATGTGGACACATGAGACTGAATTCACCCATCTTGCACGTGTGGACCTCCAACTCAGGGAGAATGATTCTGCCAAAATTAGCAACAAAACTCAAACTTCCAACTTGTGCCTCGATTTTCGTGCACATGGGAGCATATATTTAAAAAAAGAAAAATGGATTTTTAGGAATATCATCTAGATACAGAACCCAGATACTGTTTTCAACATTTCAAATCGGTTGGAAAGATATGGGTGGATCCATAACTCGAATCTGCCCAAATCGCAATAAAACCTAGATTTTTTAGGATTTTATCTAAAAATGTAATATTTGAAATCTGAGCATTGGGATTCAGTCTCATCCACTTCTCAATAATTATTCATGTATAAATAAGCCTCATATGGCTATGATAAAGATTCATTAGTTTCATGAATGTTTTGTAAAGGAGAGATGTATTCTTGTGAGAAAGCTTTGAGTTGCTAGCCATGTAAAAACAAAGTTTTTGATCTCAATGAAGAATTGATTGTTGCTGAAGCATTGGACACCATCTTCATTTGATCTGAGTCTTTTTAACAACACTAACCTCCTGGGAAGGGCCCCTCAGAGTGGTAAGTGTTGCTATATTTTATTTTCTTTGTATATTAGCATTATGTTTAGTTTCTTTTCTTCTTGCACTACTGTTTAGTTTGAAAGTCATATATTGTGTGTTTGCATTATGCAATTAATTTGTATTCTGCAAATCGATTCTTAATAGATAAAACTCAAATCAACACCCTCTCACTCAAGGCATTGGTACGTTGCATTTGATTGAGGACAAACTTTGAGTTTAGATCTCATTTACTTTTACCTAGTTTTTATCCATTTGATTATCTTTTTAATCACTTTTGGAATCCATTGAAGGATAGGAAACTTAAGTAAGCTACTCGCGATTAATCACACGAAAATCACCCTAAGTGCATGAAAGATTTTGATCTAAGCCTTTATAGCACTAAGTTATTCCTGTGTCTCAGTGATGAATCCTTAGTGTTAATTTTCTGCAGTGTGGGTTTGAAGTTTGTTTTGTCAGCTTTAGATTAGGCTAGACTAAGCTCTGATCCTCCATTTCCTGCTCCTACACCTCGAAGATTACGAGCCCCGGTTGATAATTAAATGTGGGAATTAATAGTGCATATATTTATCCCCAACAGGAGTCATGTAATAAAATACTAATAATTGTATGGGAAAGAAACATGTCACTGTATTATATTAAGTAAAAGCGTAAGATACAAACAAATTGCCTTGATGTCGCAAGTTCCCTTTCAGTGATCCTTTGTTCCAACACACACATACACTTGCTCCGAATTTGTATGAAGATGGTCCACAAAATCTTGATGGACAAATGGAGACCTCAAGCATCAGTTGCAACAAGATCCTTCACACAGTCTTTAGCCTATTCTTTCAACAATTATTTTCTTAATATTGCTTAAACTTTTCCATGAGAAACCTATCATTATATAGGAGAAGGAGAAGTGGTTAAAGAGATGAGGATGATCCCACCAAATCAAAGAAGCCAGTAGGATCATAATCATACATACACCACCTCACATTCTATAAGATCGTCCTTCTAGAACCTTTGTGAACTTTTTCCTTTCTTTATCTTTCAAATGTCGTCGCACCCTACCTATATAGTAGCCTGCGAAAACCCTGTGAGCCAAGAATAGAGAAGCCTGCGGAAATCAAGAATTTATGCACTGTGTTTTACTCCTAGCCTGCAGACTCCTTCTAAAGAAAGCCTTGTAGAGGAATAAATTATTTATTTTTCTCATGCAAAAGATCCTTTTGAGAGCCTGAACACATGCTTGTAGAATCATCATCAGGGTGACCAAAATAATGTGTAACAACTATTGTTGTTGTATTGTTGCAAAATATTGAAGAAGGGTATGAACAACCCATTTCCTTTCTCAGCAAAACAATCAAGGATGCATAATTGAAATATGACATATTAGAAAAGTAGGCTTATTCCTTAGTGAAAGCCTTGAAATCCTTCAGGGTTTATGTTATGCATTCTAGGATAAGCTCTTATGTCCCTAGAAGCAGTATAAAGGAGACCTTATCCAGCTAAATAGTGAGGGGAAGAGTGGCAAATGGATAGTCAAACTTTTGGAATATGATTTGAACATTAATCCAACTAAACTGGTGAAGGGGCAGGGCCTTGAAGAACTATTATCTAATTCAAATTGCAAAGTGCTTGAATTGCACCATATCTTCAACTAATCATATGCTCCACTGATACAGGCTCAAAATAAGACATTGCAGGTATTGGATAAATATTATCTTTCACCCTGGTATAAAGACATCATTTATTTTTTGCAACACCTTGAATTCCCACCAGAGCTGGATAAATCCAAAACCAGTTCTCTTAAATTAAAGGTTGTAAAATACTGCATTTTAAATCATAATTTATATTGGAAAGACCTTGCTAGTATTTTGCTAAACTGTGTGGATGAAGACAAGTCAAAACAGGTTATAACTAATATGCATAGTGGAGGGCACCAATACTAGAAAGATAAATCCCTCGAAGTTATAAGGGCTTGATACTACTGGCCCACAATATTTTCTTATGTGTTTTCTATGGTCAGAACATGTGAAGAATGTCAAAAATTTGTTGGAAAGCAGAAATTTCTCTCACTGCCCCTGAAATCGATTATTGCAAATGGCCCATTTCAACAATGGGGCCTAGATTTCATCAGGGAGATAAACCCAACCTCCACTAGACAACACAAGTGGATCCTTACTGTTATCACTAAAATTTTGTCCGCAAAAGGGTTACAGGAATCCAACATCTCCAAACAACTATTAGTTCACCCATGGACCAAAAATGCATTCCCAAAAGGCCCAAAACTATATAATCAACAATAAAATCAGCATGTGCTAAGACTACACAGGGAGCGCTCGCGCATGCGCCATTCAAAAATGCAGAAAAAAGTGCACATGCTCACGATGCACGACTGTGGATGCCAAAAACCATGCATCCCTCAAAACGATGCATTTATGATATTTGTCGGCCTCCCACCCACTTCTGGTTCAGCTTCCAAGTCGATTTGACATCCAAATCTCGGCTGAATCCAGCTGGGTGGTTGGTTAAAGAACTAAGGGTGCCCTAAATGGCCCCTTGTTCACACTGAAAGATGGTTGAATAATGTCTCAAAGTTATGCTATAAAAGGAAGTCATGGGTGCACTACATTTTCAAGGAATTCATTTGTATTGTTATGCTGCTGATATTCTCTTGGAGGATCCTCTTTCCTCATCAAGAGCATTCTAGCACCATTTCAGTTAGTCATTCACATCACCTCTAGATTGGATGTGCTTTGGATTCTTTTCACCATTTCATTTTAGTTCCTCNCTCTTGGAGGATCCTCTTTCCTCATCAAGAGTATGCTAGCACCATTTCACTTATCCATTCATATCACCTCTAGAATGAATGTGCTTTGGATTCTCTTCACCATTTCATTCTAGTTCCTCATTTGTAAGAAGAGCTTAATATTTGGGGGTCTAAGAGCCCTCCCTTGGAGGAAGAGGGGACCCAACGTCTCCCTTTCTCTTCAATGTTTTCTTTCCACTAATACAATCCATTCCATTGGTGGCATGAGTCTTGTTTGTTCCTTGTTCTTATGTTCTTATGCACTATAGTTTAATTGTTTTTATCATTCTTAGTTTAATTCTTTGCTTATCTTTTATGCTTTATCTTTCTAACCCTTTCCTTTACTGTTGTCTATCCTAGCTGACCCAACTGGGCTTGTAAGCACCATTATTTTGTTCATTTAGGTGACAAAATAGGTGCAACAGATTGGCGACTCCACTAGGGAAAGGTATCAATTTCCTACCCCATTTGGGTTATTTTAGTTCTTCTTTTTGTTTCTTTAACTTGTAGGGATCATAATCGGCCCAAGCCAACCTGCAAAAGGCCAAGTTCAAAGCTGAGCAGAGAGAATTCCATCCAAAATTTTCTTCATGACTGTGTAATAGATAATGCACGCATGTTTTAACCCACAAGAGCATCTTCAGCGCACATGCACCAAAACCACTATATCGCTCAGCGCCTTCTGTGCACCTGCGCCCATAAATCGCTTTCAATTCGTGCATTGGCGCTCAAAGCACCTCTGTCTATTCTGATGCCCATGCACCTGTGCATAAAAACACACATTGTAATCTTTTTGTGATCTGTGGAAGGTCCATAGCCTTCTTAAAGTTGATTCCATGCATATTGTAATATGCACCACATTTACATTCCCTCTCCATATAAAGGGAATAGTCAAAACATAGGCACTTAGGGGGTTAAAAATCATTATTTTTCCTCTTTTTCTTTCATGTTGCCACATGGATGGCTTACTTTGATTAAATTTTAAGTTGGAATCATTCTACATCACATATAAAACTTGCATTGGGACCAGAAATTGGACATCAATCGTTGAGTATGTTCTTCTCTTGCGCCCCAAAGCGATCTTGAGAATCAGAAAGAGGTTGAAGGAAAATTTCATCTCCCTTAAAAAAGACAAAATCTTTAAGAGAGGAAAAAATCCCCCTCGGGACTCCTCTTAGTTTATTTTTTCAAACACATCTTAATATTGTAACGGGCCCATACATGCCCACATGCTACAAAGATAGGATAGTGTTGAAATTTACATTCTTAGATTAAATCAGTAGGGAAGTTTTAAGGTTTTGTAACGGTCCCATCCATGCCCACATGTCCACAATCTAGGATAGTTTCAAAGTTTTCTTAGATTAAATCACATTAGGGAGTTAAAGGAATAGTAAGGACCCACATGTCCACATGCTAGTTTCCTAGGGACTTTAAATTCTGCAAGGTTGTACCAATGACATTTACTTAATTAGGTAATCAAGACTTGTAAGGACCAAGTGAAGTCCACATGCAACAAGGTGACACCTAAATTATTAAAAATATTGGCACACTTTCACTTGATTCACACTCAAAGTCACTACTCACTCAGTTTCATCTCGAAACGTGGAGGTTAAAGTAAGTTTCCTCCAAAGGGATTCTGAAACACCCCACCCTTTTCTTGATGAAACTCTCCACTCCCACTTAATTTCAATGAGATTGGCTCACACCCCCAATATCTCAAACTACCACACCTAAAATATTTCTAAAAAACTCACTAAGTTTTCCTCCATGGGAGGTGCCAAAAGAATTTTTTTTAGTCTAGGTAGGATTCTGGGGATAGGCATCTAGATAACTCCCCGTTATCTAGTTCTCACATCTTCAAACAATAGAAGTTGTCAAATAGGGGACTTTAAATCCTCCAATTCAAGTGTTCCTAACACCATAAGGCAGGGAGATACCCATGAAGGGTTGAAGGCTGAGGTCTGGTTGTTCTGTGCATCCCCCCTTGAGGTACCCACCTCTTGGACAGGATCCATCATGTGACTCATTTCTTAGGCCGAAAATCTAAATGTCACACTTTGATCGAGGTACCTAGTGACCAAATTTTAGGACATCTACCCAGGTGGAAATTGTGGGATGCAATTGCACCTTGATTGGATTTTTTGTGGCTATTGGGAAATATCACCAGCTCTTTTGGGATATGCACCCTCTACCCCTTATTATAACTAATTACTTCATCCTTCACTAGTTCCTCTTCTGGTGGCTTCAAACCCCACTATTGAGTACTATTGGAAGGTCCAGTGTTATTTGAGAGGAAGGACATTACATCTTTTAGTCATGTGTTTTCTTTGTTCTCCCAGGCAGACAAAATCCACCTACCCACATGTATGCTTCTTTACCAATTGATTTATGTATGATGTTCTTGTGATTACATATGATTGTGAGATATATTGTGAAGGTCCAAGTTATACAAAGTCTCTTGTTCATTAATTTCTCTCATCACCATTTTCACACATCCACCTTGCTAGTCAGACATCATAGGGGACCCACAGAACCCCCATCATTCCAGACGCTTGCTAAATCTCCCTCCCATTCTAGGGGGAGTTTCTAGTCTTGCCAACTCATCGACCATACTTCCCCACACCCCTGTGAGTGCTACTATATTGGGATCATCTTTTATTGGTTCCACTCTACTTAGGTCCACTTCCCAAGGTCAAACATCCCCACACTCTCCTTTCCACGAAAGCAAGGGGGAAACTTCTTCTCAAGGGGGAAGTACAAACCCACCTAGTCCCCCTCAAGGGTCAGGTATGAAAAATGCTCACACTATGGATGGAACTAATCCTCCGCCACCACCTCATATGCCATACTTGACTTCCCTCAACATACCGAATCTGACTAAACTCATCAATGATCCTATATTGCATAACCCCACATGGCCAGTAATGCCTACCAAACTGCCTTTAGACATCCCCAAGTTTGAAGGAAAACCGGAAGATGATCCCGCCAACCATATCATGACCTTTCATTTATGGTGCTCTTCAAACAACATCATGGACGATTCCATCTAATTGAGGTTATTTCAACATACAGTCACTGGTCCATCAACTAAGTGGTATGTAGAAGAAAAATATGGGTCCCATGTGACCTTTGAATCCTTGGACAAAGCATTCTTGACCTTCTTTAAACTACCAATTCATCATGACAATGGTCTCGAACTACTCTCAGAATTTAAACAAACCTCTGCCATGCACATCGTTGACCACATTCATGAATGGCATCGACGACGTAGTCTCTGCAAAGCTGAAGCTACTTCACAACAATGTCTCAATTGGTTCATCAA
Organism: Picea sitchensis; assembly: GCA_010110895.2. Taxonomy (NCBI): domain Eukaryota; kingdom Viridiplantae; phylum Streptophyta; class Pinopsida; order Pinales; family Pinaceae; genus Picea; species Picea sitchensis. The sequence continues at coordinate 66,837 of SNQJ01S0064533.1, forward strand.
ATCACTTGTTTCCCTCCTTTCCAAAGATGTGGCCGCCACCTTCCCCTAGTCTAAAGAAGAAGCCATTAGCAAGGCCCAACAGTTTGAACTCATTTACTCACAGTCAGGGTACTTGTATATAGTATTACCTGATGCCCTGAGACCCATTTCATTCAGCCAGGACAAACCTGGGATGTCTCACTCAGTGGATGGATTGATTGGTACCACTACACACCACAATTCACACCCCCAACAACCACCAATGTATGGAACCCCTCAATATCCACCTGCCTACGACGAACCCCCTTATTATAATCCTCCCCCTTATCCATGACCATACCCCTTGACCTTTTCTCTGCCCACTAGCGGACCACTGCCAACACCCACAATATGTCGCGTAGCTCAACCTAATTTCGGTACCCCCTCCACCTCTTCTTACACCCTAATAACTAGTGAAACCACAACATCTTCCTATGCATCCTATGGATCGTTACCACAACATAATTCGTACTTTCCATTACTTGGTCCCCCCCGGCCTATTCCTTCACCACAAGGACAACCACATGATGGGGTTAACTTTGTTCACCATCTCCCATTCAGCAATACAAAAATTGTGAACACCTGAATACGGCTAATTCATCCCATCATTTGAACAATGCCAGAAAGAAAGGGAAAAACCAAAACAATAATAATCTCGGACCAGGAGGAAACTAGAACCAACCCCAGCAAAACCAACATGTAGGGGGCAACCAGAACTAGGGGAACTAGAACCCTCAAGGGGGCAATAACAACAAACGCCATGTAAATAACAACAACAATATTTAGACAAACTTCACTTGTGCCCTTTGCGGTGAGTATGGCCATTATACTCACCATTGCCCCCAAATCATAGACTTCAAATGGATGAAAGAATCTGGTAATGGACCACATCTGCCAGCCCCACCTACTCCCCAGCAGGCCCCGCAAAAATATGTGCAGCACCCACCCCCGACCATGTTGCAAAACCCCATACCACATAAAGGGGTGATGAACACCCAACAAGATATGCACCCTGCCCCACCATAGGAAGGACCATATCACAAACCAAGCACTTCAACAGATTGAACTATCCTCCTTACTAATGAGGAAGAGGTCCTTCTATAAATGCAGAGTCATTAATACAACACACCCTCTGACCTGAATCCCACTACCTTGAAGGCCACCCAAGTCACGACTGGCCCACCTTTGATGATTCTGTGCCCTAATACTGAAACACCTCTTTGCATCCCTTGCATCCCATTGCAAAGGAATGTCCATAAACCTCAATCTAGGTCAGCCCATAATTATAGTCTAGCTGACAACATGGACCAATCCCCTGCTTCCATGTCAGTCTTAGAAGTTCTTCATACTTGTCCTACTCAACGGAAGTCATTACTTTCTGCTCTAGGGGTAGTCGAACCTGTAGATACTCGACTCATCACGTTTGATATCGATAGTGGAGAACCCTGTCTCCCCGGTCATGTCACTTTTCAAATACCAGTTAAAATCCATAACATCACTATTCACCACTGCATCATTGACAAAGGTGCATCCATATGCATCATGTCCAAAACTGTTTGGCAGAAACTTGGCTCTCCAGAGCTAATACCATCTGCTATTACTCTGAGGGCTTATGATGGACAACCCTCGTCTCCTGAGGGGCTCTTCCAAAATGTCCCTGTCAAACTCGGGGGAAAAACTATCCTTATTGACGTTGAGGTTATCGATACCCCACTAGACTACAATATTTTTTTTGGTCGTAGCTACATGTATGCTATGAAGGAAGTCACCTCTTTTGTGTTCCAAACCATGATGTTTCCCCATAATGAAAAGATCATTACCATTGATTAGGTATCACATTATGAGTCTAACCCTTCATCCAACATCGACAACATCCTCCCTTTCGTCCACACTAATCCGGATGCCTATCCACTCATCAAGATGGGCCCCAGAATGTTTAAGGACCCATCCTTACTAGGGACATACCATGGAGCACCACCACTCATCCATCCTTTCACACAAGTATGTGTCATCTCCACCAAAGGAATGACAACTGAAGATACTCTCCCTCCCACCAAGTCCCCTTTCATCCCTGATGTCCCACTAGTCACAAAACTTCTTCCTCGGGAATCTCCTCGACCTTATTCAGCTCTACCCGTTCCTAATCTTCCCCTCCCCCAAGACCATATCCCAATTTGGGAAACAATCCCCCAAGCCATTACCCAAATCCATTTCTTTTACCCCCCACTAGGTGTACAATCTTTCCAAGTAGCCGCAACACTCACCCTTCCTAACATGGTGTTGACAGTCCCAGTATGGTATCTACATCCACCTGAGATGGTCCCTCAACCATCCCTCCCTCCCCAAATAGAAGGAATCCCGATGCAGATTCCCATACTTACCCCCACCATCCCACTCACACCCCCCCTCGTTAGCACCCCTGCTACAGTTGGGGGTAGATGAAAAAGGAAGGAGCCCACTACTCCACTTCCCCCACATGTCCAACCTCCTTACGCACTATGCGAGAAAGACGGACACCCCACCAACAAGTGCCCATCTCTCCCTGAGTTGCGTAATCTCATTCAACTCCCTTGAGCACCACCACTTCTCGTTGCTTCCTCTAGTACTTCCAGTATCTCCTAAAAGACAAGTAGAAAAGGACTGCGAACCAAATTCGCATGCACCATCTATTAAGAATATGGCCATTACACACACCATTTTCCAACATTACCTTAGTTGTGGCAGACGCTAATAGCTGTACGCCAGAGCTTTCAACAAGAACCCACCCCAACACATGTCACCGACATCCATTATGTCACGACCTCATTCAATGAACATATGAGATGTCCTTTCTCTCTATGCAAATCACTTGATCATTTCACATATCAATGTCCTATGATCATTGAATACAGGCGTCGCCAAATGGCCCTTGCTCAAAATAATACACCCCCTCCTTCAGCAGAACCAGTGAGTACCCTTACCCCATCACTTGATATGGTTCATATATTTTAACCAGAACCTGAGGCACTTCCTACTTCCCCATGGTTCCTAGATGATTTATATGAGGATTTACCCCCAAATCCCCCCAATTCTCCAATTCATTTCCCCACGAAAATTCTACGCCTGACTACCATTTTCAACCCACAATATCTTGATATTTGGTTTATGTCAAGAGAATCATCACAACCTCATTGAGATACCCCCTCTACATCGTCACCACCAGACAAAAACCCCATGATGACAGTCACCAAAGTCACTCCTTTCGATCCCCTATATTCTCGATAGTTTCACTGCAACGAAGAAATCCTTGAGGAGTTAACTAAACCCGATTGCCCATGGGATGCGCTCCACCACAGAGCACTTTTTCCTTCATGGGAAGTCGTTGGGCCTCCTAACTAGAACCCCATCTATGCAGTCGAAACCAAATATTTTCTCCCATCATGGCATACAGATTCATTCAAAAACCCTATCCCTGCCCTTGACACTTTTGAAGAAGGCAATATGGCCAATATTTCCCCCACCATCAAAATCAATATTTCCATCAAATTTGGAGTCATAGAGGAAATTACCATTGGTGCCACATGCTCTCCTGAAGAAATTACCACCTACAAAGCTCTCTTCTAGGAATACCGGGACATCTTTGCCTGGTCCTACACAGAGATGCCCGGCCTTGATCCCTCTATTGTCGAACATCATATCAACACCTGGCCCAATATCACACCTATCCATAAAAAACAACGTTTGTTACACCCATCCAAAGCAACAACCATCAAGGTCGAAATTGAAAAATTACGCGATACAGGTTTCATATACCCCATCACATATACGTCATGGGTCTCCAACCCCGTCCCTATCAAAACAAAATAGGGCACTATCTATGTTTGTACAGACTTCCACGATATCAATCAGGCTTGTCCCAAAGAAAACTTTCCAACGCCCATTATTGACCAAATTATCGATGATTGCACCGATCACGAGGCCCTATCCTTCATGGACAATTTCTATGGCTACAACCAAATTCAAATCCACCCAGCCGATCAATAGAAAACCACATTCACTACCCCCTGGGGAAATTTTTCATATCATGTCATGCCTTTCGACCTCAAGAATGTAGGAGCCACTTTCCAACATGCCATGACATACATTTTTCATGATCTCGCTCAAATCATTCTCGCCTACTTGGACGATCTCACCACTCGCTCCAAAAAATGCAGTGAACATCTTAGTGATTTACGAATCATCTTCCAACGGTGTCGTCAGTGAAACATCCACTTGAATCCCCTCAAGTGCGTGTTCTACATTAATTTTGGTTGCCTCCTTGGGTTTATCATTTCCCAACGTGGCATTACAGTTGACCCCCTCAAGGTCCAAGCCATCACGGAAATTCCCCCACCATGGAATTTACGCCAACTGCAGAGCCTACAAGGAAAAGCTAACTTTTTACGCTGCTTTGTCCCCAATTATGCCACTCAGGCACATGGTTTCCTTCACCTCTTATGTCATGATATCCCGTTCCAATGGGATGAACATGACCAAAACTCTTTTGATGATCTTAAAATGGCCCTCTCCAATGCCCCGTTGATTAGTCCACCTGACTATAATTGCGACTATATCCTCTATATCTCGACCACAACCATCTCGGTAGTAGGAGTTCTCGTCCAACTAGGGGATGATGATCATGAGCATGTCATTTGCTACATTAGTAAAAATATTTTAGGGATACCCCTGAAATACAACCACGAAGAAAAACTGGCTCTTGCAGTTATCCTCGCAGTCCAGAAATTACACCATTACATCTTGCTTCGAACTACCAAAGTCATCGCAGATTCCAACCGAATGCACTACTTGCTTAGCCATCGGCAAATCAATGGAAAATTTTCCCAATGGATCGTCATTCTTTAGGAGTACGACCTCAAATTTTCAACACCCAAGAGTAAGAAAGCCCTCGTCCTTGCCGAAATCATTATGGCATTTCCCTCTAATACTACTAGTACCCCCATCAATATCGAATTCCCCAATGAACATCTCTTTTACATCCCCTCGGATGATCCATGGTACGATGATCTTCTCGTCTACCTCCGAACACATAAATTTTAAAACTACCTTTCCTGAGACGACCATCGATGCATTCGTCACCAGGGCCCCCGCTACCTACTTATCAGTGATATCTTATATTGGCACGGGGTCGACACTATACTCCGCCGATGTTTGACTATCGATGAGGCCAATCGAGTCTTGAATGACTGCCATAGTGGCACTTGCGGGGGCCACCTCTCAGGAATGTCCACCGCTCAAAAAATCATTCGCGTCAATTATTTTTGGCCTACATTGTTTCACAATTGCATCAGTGTTGTGAAGCGATGTAACAACTCTCTGCTTTACTCCAACAAAGCACGAGCACCACCTACTCTTCTACACCCAGTCATTACTTCTGATCCCTTTTGAAAATGTGGCATAGACTTCATGACTTTCAACCCTCCATCCAACAATGGACACAAATATATATCGTTGTGGTAGTCGATTACTTCACCAAGTGGGTTGAAGTCATGCCTACATTTAACAACACCACTGACATAGCAGCACGCTTCTTCTTCAACCACTTCATCTCCCACTTTGGATTCCCACTACAGCTAGTCTCCGATCATGGGAAACACTTTGAGAATGAGATATTTGTCGAACTCTCCTCTCGGTTAAGCTTCTCCCACGAGTTCGCCTCCCCATATTACACTCAGTCCAATGGACAGGTAGAGGCAGTCAACAAGGTCCTCAAAACCAAGTTGCAGGACATAGTTAACAAACATAAGACCAATTGGCACCATATGTTATTTTCCACACTCTAGGCTTATCGCACGGTAGTGAAAAATGCCACTGGTTTCACACCATTTCATGTAGTCCACGGGGTCGAGGCCACTCTTCCCATCGAGTGAGAAATTCTCACCTTATGCACCACTATTGAGCTATTACCTGCCACTTCTCTAATGGAGCAGTGTTTGATGAACTTAGAGTCCTTAGATGAATATCATCGATCTTCATTACAGAACAATGAAGTAGCCAAAAAATGGTCTAAAGCCACTTTTGATTGCCATGTCAACCTTCTCTCATTAAATGAAGGTGACCTCATCCTTGCTTACGATATCACTCATGATACCCTTGGCCATGGAAAATTCGAGTCACTATGGCATGGACCTTACATCATCCAACATTGCCTCACTAAAGGTGCATACATTCTGGCCTCTCTCGAAGGCCACCCTCTCAAAGAACTCGTCAACAGGTTGTACTTAAAGAAATTTTATGCCTGAGCGTAGCCATACTACACTAGGCTTTTTCTTTTTGTATGTTTTTTTTGTAGAGTTTTTAGTCTTCTTTCTTCCACACATCACGTCTAAGATGTAATGCCCATATCATTCTAAGCATTAAGTTAATTTCATAAACAATTCATTTTCTAAACGGAGATAACGATTTCACAGCATATATTTATTTTCTCAACAGCGATTTCGGTAATTTAGATTTATCACAGGGTAATAACTTTCTGGTAAAAATGAGACAAATGCATTACTTGACCAATACCTGATACTGATGCTAATTTCTGCTGCCTTGCTGCCTCTACTCCTGCTGATACACAGATTAACCCTGCCACAAACAAGCAAATAACTGCCCAAAACTACTGTCCTCCCAGCCAACTAGGAAAACTACCTAGCTCCAGGATATCTACGGATATCCTGGCCCTCCGTGCCCAAAACCTTCAGCAACTCGGTGTCTCCCTAGATCAAGCCACAGTTCAGAACACTCTGTTCCTTGCTTATAGCAAGCCAACAATCCACAAATTACCATAGGCTCATAGCCCCTACAGTAGTGTACAGAAAACTGCTACTCACAGTAGATACCGTGGTGCAGAACTCTCTGTTCACCACAGAATACAATAGTTCATCGAAAAACACAGATTCCAGAGGCCCTCTGCTCACCCAGCACAATAGATCATGGCCAATTATCACAATGCACAGAATCTCTCTGCTTCCGGAAAATACAGTGGTCCTGAGCTCACAGTCCTGCAGCATCCATCCCCCACCCCCTGAACTGCACATCCCCCTCTTCCCGTCCCTTATTCCTCCCTACCGCCTCATGCAGTAACTCTACCACCAACCCCCTCCGACCTGCATCCCCCAATAAATTTTATTGCCTCGGGATTTATGGGCTCCCGCGCCCTGCATACGCAACCCTGTGCATACGTAACTCTGTTGTTATCTCCATTCTTACTGACTGTCTTTTAAATTGGTTTATCAGATCATTGAATGCAGTCTGCAATCAATGTTATTTTATTAATTGTAATTCTTCTTTAATTAAATCTTGCTTAATTATCTTTAATCATTTATCAGTTTAGGGGCATTACATACACCTACCCTTCAAGAAACTTCATCCCGAAGTTAGGGTATCAGATGGTACAAGGAAAAGAGCATGGTTCATACATACTAGTGTACATGTACGAGGAATGCATGTGTAGCTAGTACATGCAAATCTCATACATGTACTAATAATCAAACTGTCATTCTTTAATAATGTATGCAAGCATTCCATCCAGTCAGCAAGGCTAGTCTTTTATAAAAGACAACAATCATTTTCTGTGTGAGAAATCATTTTATTACAATTGTCCAGTTCAGTAATTTGTTTTAAACAGTTGTGTTTTGATTTCATAAAAGAATATTCATATATATACACATTTTTCTTCCATCAAATTCCAACACAGAATAGATCCCCCACCACAGAACAGATCCCCATATGTCTCAACTATCTACTCATCCTTCCTTCCTAACCTACTTCCGTCTCCCATCCTATCCGTCCTCTGCTAGACTATCTTGGAGCACCAACTATATTGGCCTAACTCCAAATAGAACCCATAAGTGGAAGTGTCGCTATCTCGACCAAGCTTCCCTAGCAGGCAACTGACAGTCCTCATCACATGTCTTGGGGAGCGTGCACCTGCACCGTCCTCCCAAGACTTCAGGTTTCGGAGGATACACGGTGGGAAACACCTCCACCCCTC
>SNQJ01S0064534.1:0-40728 GCA_010110895.2 Picea sitchensis
TCAAAATAATGTCATAACAAATAGATGCATATCAGAATAATCAAACCTAGGTTGCATTATTCCTATGAATGTGTTGGATCTTGAGATCCTTCTGGATCAATGGAAAGAGATCCCTTCTCCTGCAAATACCCTTTAAATATTAATAGTTTAAACATATGTGAGTACATAACTTTGATACCATTTGCAGGTAGTGGCACCATCTCGTGGCAACGATAATAATTTCCAAATCTTAAGAACTTCAAGGGTGAATTCAAGTGGTACTACAGTTGATACTTCAACTGATAATGAAACTTCAACTGCAACTTATTATGAAACTGTAGCTGCAACTGCAACTTAGGGTTTTATGAGGAAACCCCAAGTTTTCAAACTTCAAAATTTTAAATTCTAATCGAGGGGCTACATGCGTCGAGCTGAGGCGATTATGTTGGTACAATTAGATTTCTAAAAATCCAAATTTTACCCCCTCAAACTTGACCAGCGGATTTCTGGATTGGTGCTTCTGGTTTTCTGGTACTTCTGGTTTTTCGGTACTCCTGGTACTTTTGGTACTTCTGGTTTTTTGGCTTTTCTAGTACTGGTGAAAACTAGGGTTTCACTTTCCAGGAGTTCTATCCACTGAAAATATGCACTGAAGGTGCCAAAGAGTTCCTTGGGATAGGGAACACTTTTCTAGATACCTTTTGGGCTGAAATTCCTCTTCAATAAAAGGCCCCAATTTTCTTGTACAACAATAGTGATGTTTTTCCTTTTTCTTGTGAAAGATGCTTGTGTAATGGGTTCTTTCAAGACCTATGCTCTGATACCATGTTGATTTTTCATAAGAATTAGGTTAAGCATGTAGTTAATTTCATTTTATCATTTCACTTAACCATAAACAAGAATGTTGCAGCAAACAAGATCACAAGAAGAAGAAACATGAGAAAGTACACAAGATATATCCTAGGAAACCCTTTTAAAAAAGGGAGAAAAACCAGCCAAATCCTTTTCTATATTCTTCAAGAGAAATACCTTTCACCACCAAGAATGACTTAGAACACAAGAGGGTTCTTAAACCCTAGAAACCCAAGCACCCAAGAGAGTTTTGCCACTTTTCCAAGTAGAAGTGTTTGGTGAATCTTCCAAACTCACAAGGAAGATATAATTCTACAATGGAGAATCGTCTCTTACTTATATTAGACTTGACCACTCAACAAAGGCATATACTGTCTCAACAGGGACGACCTCTCTAAGTCAATATATAATTTATTATTATTATTAGTAGTAGTATAATTAATATTAATATCAATATTAATTATCTTTTACATTTATTATTAAACACATTAAGGTGGGGCTGACCTATACCCTTTACATAATAACTAGTGTTACAAGTAGGTATGACTCTTCAACAATACATAGCAAAGGATATGATACACCCACTAGTGCTCATCCACTAGGGGTACATCCATAGGGATTCCATGACTTTGATTCACTGCATTACACAGATGAACCATGTCCTCACATGTTCACATGTGCTCATCCACATGCATTTCCACTTTACATATATTCTTTCCCACTGCCACCAACAAGAGAATCATCTAGAGTATTCTCATCAACTCTGTTTCTTAGAGGAGGCCATCACATCGTCTTCATTTATGTTAACATGATGATGTGCCCAACGCTTTTGGGATTTCCCACATTCACCTTTTTCTCAGCCACATCCATGTCCTAACTCAACACATCACTTTTCCATCGGATAATCATCTGGAGTTCTTCTCTCTCACATCATGGAGGAGGTCATCTCTACGTTCCTAGATATGTCCCAGTCTGGAACCATGAACCCTTCTTAGGGGATTTCTCTCAGGTTTGTAAGCTGAGAGAAAGGCTTCACATAGCCGCTATATTCCACATCTGATAGGTTTGTAAGCCGAGGGATGTCTCCTATAGCTGCATTCATCAATATAAGGTTTCATTAAGGGAAGGGAGAAAACCATAGTATTTTTTAGATTAAAAAACAATGGCCGAGACATATTGCTTGACCACTTGTCAACAATGGTGGAGGAAATCCGAGGTCAAGTTATCCAGGCCTGGAGATTTCCTAGGGGCCATACTCATAACAATGACTTCCACTTCGGCAAAAGAAATACGTATAATGAGGATTTCATTTTATTCTTCAGTGATTAGGTGGGGAATGTGACAGGTGATGGATTGTATGGAAAATGAACAATCTTGTTTCAGTTTAGTTGGCAAGGTTTGAAAGAAACATACTAATTCCTGCTCAATCTCATGATGAGAGGTGGTTTTATTACCTTGAATAGAAGTAATATGTGTGATGTGATTAGTGTGCCTTCATTGAACCATTGATCTGTGAAAAAATTTGGTGTTGCACTCTTCGTATTTCATCCATTTGACCTAGGATTTATCCCTCTATAAATTCTCCTCTCATAGTATTTGTTCCTCAACCAGATAGGTGAGTTGCTTTTATTCTTGAGTGAGGCCCTCTGATATTCCATGGAGGATGATTTGTTGTCGAATATATTCCATTTTGGATTTCAATTTCGTCTGAGCTTGAAATATGTTTCCAATGATTGATTTGTTCCAAAATTTGAGTTGTCGTTTAATATTTTTGAGATACCATTGGAAACAATACATTAGAGATCCCTTTGTAAAGTTTGCTTCATCCCACCATTTCAAAATTTTGGTTTGTAAATAAGGATGAAAGAGACATATATTTTCAAACTTGAATGGTCTCATAAGGGGCACCCCTTGAACATCCACAATAAGATAGATGGGCCAGTGGTTAGAGCCAACAATTGGGAGAATGCTAGCCTATGTATGAAGACCTAAGAGCATGAGATATTTAAAGATCATATATTAGTCCAATCCATAGGCTACTTGTTATGTTCCACCTCTGCAATATTTCCAAGTAAAGATACCATTGATTCTTTCTATATTGAGTAGTTTTTGGTTCTGAAGGAAGGCATTAAAGGCTTCACTATCAGGATCCATCTTTCAAATTCCTCCTTTTTTATCTTCCATGGAGGAAATGAATTTGAATTATCCTCCCATGATAAAAAAACATTATTCATTGAGGTCCAAAATATGTTGAAGAGTTTGCAAAATATCATATTTTTCATTGAGTTGTTGAGGTCAATAAACATTGGTGGTGAACCTAGCTTCTTCAGAGCCAATTGGTATGAATCTAGAAGTGAGACTTCTATTTTTCACAAAATAATTATCCAAGAGTATTGTTATTGGATTTTATAGGATTTCAAGACCACCTACCAATATTGTACAATCTAAGGAAATGGAAATACCATTTTTCCATATTTTTGAGAGAATGTTGCTAGGACATTATCCGAGCATTTCATTTCTTGCGACAAAAAAATTGTTTGGAGACTTAATATTTACCTTGTTTCATAATATCCTTTATTTTTTCTTACCATGTATGCCATGACTATTACATGAGATGATTTTCATTAAAAAAATGGAAAGGGAGAGGGTTGATATGAATCCATGATCAACGCATTTTGATCTGAGTTGACCAAGATCTGTTATATTTCTTACATAAGTTGCAGATTTGATTTTCTTCATCTGTTCTTGTCTTCCTTAGGGTTTTCTTTGGAATTTACCTTGTTGGTTTGGATATTAAGTGTAGGGTTGGATCCAAGTGCTATATGGGGTAATTATTACTCTCTTTTGTATTTATTTAACGCCCTATGTAAAAAATCGATGTGTTTTGGTGGGATTGATTTTATATATTTCCTTTGAACTGCATCCAAAATACTCTAAAGATCTATGCCTTCAAGATTCATATCATAAGGTTCAACGTTCATTCCTTCATACCCTTCAAGAATCATGGAACATCATCAATACCTGTAATATCAAAGGGGGAGGTCATGGTTTTCGATTTATTGGTGTATTCAGGGTTAGGGAAAGGATCATGGGATTTCCAATGGTTAGGGTTCCTAGGGGAGGGATCCGACTAAGAAGCAAGGAAGGGATCTTCAGGGATCAATCTTAGTATATCAAAGCTACTTTTAGTTTTATAATATTTTTATGGGATAGAGGGGGTGGGATTCAGTCTAGTTCTTTGTCTATTGAATATTTTGGTAAAAGCCTCATCATCTTTTTAGGGTTTTGTCTTATTTTCTTTGGGGGGATTAAGAAAATGATAATACCTATAGATATTTCCATGTTCATGACATCCTCTACAGTGGAAGGGGATGAAATCATAATCTAGGGATTGGATCCAATCACATTCTTGGTAGGTAAGACTAATGGAATCAAGGATGGGAACCAAGACATTCACGTAAATGCATATGTGGGAATAAATAGTGTAATTCCCTTGTTTGGTGGATTCTAAAGATTTAACATACGTACCCAACATGTTTTTTATTCTCGTTAGGATCTCCCCATCCCATTATTCACGTGGGAGCAAACAAATTTAGACTGATACCAATGAATGCATAAATTCTTCCTTATTATTTTATAATAAACTATATAACATATTATATTGTATTATATTATATTATATTATACTATACAATAATGTATGTTACAGATACCATACCTTATAATATATTATAGTATACGTTATACTATAAATGATAAGTTGTAATATTAATATCATTGTTATGTATTATAGTACACTAAATATATAATAAGTAAATTATATACTATATGTTATAATAAACTAAATGTTATATCAAGGTGGCAGGAGCAGGTGGGGTTCTCTTTGGCCCTAGAGGAAATGTTGATATTTACTACTCATGGAACCTCGGTCGGGCCACTGGTAATGAAGTTTAGGCTTATTCCTTGATCCAAGGGCTCACCTTAGATCAAGATCACAACATCCATAAGATTTTCATATTGGGGGACTCTAAAAACACCATTAGACATTTGCAGCTAGGAACTATCCCTTAGGATGATCATATGTGTTCCATATTCCATAGAATTCAAAACACTCTCCGGAACTTTGAGAAGGTAGAATTCTTGCATAGATTTTTTCATAATGAATCCCTTACAGATCAATAGGAAAAGATGGACACAAAAGGTAAAATGGGGGACTTACTCATAAATGGGGTTCTATATTTTATTCCTATCCCCCAATTCCCCTCTCTCATTTATTATCACATTTATTTATTATCTTCACATATGCCTCTTTCCAAGAATACCTCATGCAACCCTAAAGTCACTAATCACCTCTCATTAAGCGCTCATATCCTAACATAGGGTTTAAATTCCTCTCATGCTTGTTGGAAGATGAATGTGTGATTATCACACATTCCATGGATGGGTTTGACCATATTAGTAAGAATCACATTGAATGGGTTCAAGGAAGGATGGGAATAGATGTTATCACCTCAATCTCTCATGTGTAGATTGGGATATTTGGCTCACACTCTGCAGTTATTATAGTATTTCGTCAGGTGTCCACAACTCTTTGCTCCTATTCCATTGTTTTTGGTACCATCGTATTGTTGGGTTAGTTCTCCCCAATTTATGTGAGGATCATAGCATAGTGAGGGTGAGATAATTATAATATTCTTCTCTCACACTTTGAGTAGGATGTTGAAAACCTTTGAAATTTCACACAAGCCTACAAATTCACATGAGCACTCTCTCTGCTAAGGTGATTACTATCCTTGAAATTTTTGTCCAACCCTACTAAAATATCTAGCAGTTCCAACATGAATGCAGTGCTATCAGAACATAATTAGAGGACCTTTAGGCCTACCCTTTATAGTATCAGGTGTCTCTGTCTATAATTGTTGGTTCAAAAGTGGCCTCTTCTCCTATGTTCAAATTCAAATTTCTTGATTTTAATACTAAAGTCTCTAGGTCAAAAATGGTTACTATTGGTATGAAGGGTTTTTTCTTTTTGTGGATAAATCTTACCAATGGGATAATAATATCTCCCTAGGATATACGTACTAATCCTATATAGACATCATTATATACTTTTAATGGTTTCCACTAGATCCAAATAAATTTTCTTCCTTTTATGCTAAGAGAGGGTAGAAAGGAATACCTTTTCCTTGAAGTTTGTCCTCATATGTCGTCATATAGTGTAGTCTCTGAGACCTAGCTACAACTCCTTCAACATGCTACCTACACAAAAAACAAAAACAATACCAATCTATGATTTCTTCCTAAAATTATGAAAATACAACTTTCACTTAGATCTAACCTAATCTATTGAAGGTGAGATGAGATATAAAATTTACCACTAAACATGAGAAATATGAAATGGTCAAACCATAGATATATATAAATATGAAATGGAGTAGTAGATGAATCTTATGTTTCCCTGAATGCATGATGAGATACCCCTGGAAATCATTTCTCCTTGATCCTCCTCAACTATCACCCAAGCTGGGTAACTTGATTGTAACTGATCTAGAATGGAAGAGCTCCTATGAATTTTTGTAGAATATCTTTGTTAATGATTCTACCTCCTCATGCTCAATATTGACCTTCCTTATATAGATTCATGAAAGAGTCATGGGAGAGCTTCTAGATATTCTAGAAACTAGTGGAGACTCAATTGTTGTGAGTTCCAAGGATCATTCCATGAAGAAATAACTCATCCATATGTTACCTCCTTGAAAAATTTCAAATATAGAAGTTTACAACGATGGTTTAACATTGCATATTGTCAACAAGTGATAGGTCGTGGGTTGTCTATGGTTTAACTAGTGAACTGTCACTCCTTAATGGAAAAATAATCATTGACCTCCCGCGAAAGATTATTGAATCCTAAGAAGAAGAGTGTATGTCATATTTCATGTTTTGTGTGTCTTTCTTGACACTATAGGGTGGAAATTAAGACTATAACAAATTCCCCTAATCTGTGAGGTCATGGAAGGAATGGATGACCAAAACAAATTATTATAAGACATCAACAATGTGAGGTATATTGAGGAGATAAAAAAGTGATCAAGAAGTCAAGGAGTACCTGCAATTAAACACCAAGGATATATAAATAGATAGACCATCTCCAAGTTAGGCATACCTAGACTCGAAAGACAAACAAAGCATGACCACCAAAACAATACACTACGGATCCATGAAATGAAATTAAACACCATGGCCATGAAAAATAATACACGTTGGATCCATGTTAGCAATGAGATTATATCCATGAGAAAATACATTCTGGATCTATGTCACAACATATAAATCAAGAAGACAATGAGCACTTAGGAGAATTCCCTTGAAGTCTTCGAAGTACTCATATAAACGTGATATACTCTATCTCAAATTTGGAGGGGTGATGTGAATG
Organism: Picea sitchensis; assembly: GCA_010110895.2. Taxonomy (NCBI): domain Eukaryota; kingdom Viridiplantae; phylum Streptophyta; class Pinopsida; order Pinales; family Pinaceae; genus Picea; species Picea sitchensis. The sequence continues at coordinate 7,265 of SNQJ01S0064534.1, forward strand.
GATGATGTAGCCCCAAACCTAGGGTCTTCACACCAAATCCCAATTTCTAGTACATTTGAATAACTTTTCGACGTTGTTCCGATGTACTCTCATCTCGCTTCCGACAAATCCAATAATCAATTTACATCTATTAGTGGAACCCCTTTTGTCTCAATCTCAATGACACTAATTGTATTTCGGATATCCAACGTAACAAATTGCCACGTGGCATATATGGATATACTTTATGAAATATATGTTCGTCACACATAATATTCACAATTTGTACGATCATATAACTATTGGTATTGTGACACACTGGTCTCCCACATGACATTTTACAAGAAACTATCACCAAGAAAACCACCATGTTTTTACTAATGGAATAGTTGATTACTAAAACATATGCATGCATACGTACCATCCAAAATATGACACGGATTCCATTGAAATTGTGAATTTATGGAAAGCGACCTACATTGACGTGGAGACACTCTACATCGCATAGTCCATCGAAAATCCAATGATATGGCTCGAATTTTTTTTCATATGTGTGACACCATGGTATGAAATGTGCATTAGAGTGGCGACGTAGGGGAGCTCCAAGTCCTATCGTGAAAGGAACAAACTGGCGTCCATATAATAAAGTCAAAGAAAAATTTGTATTGCATTCGACATAGGGAGCAAGTTGAGCTACATGTAGATGACAATGTTATTGATATACGATTATATAGAAAAGTAGGATTAGGATTTCTATTATTGCATAAAATCCTAATTCAAGATTGTTAGAGCCTCCACAACTTAAAATGTACAGTCAGATTTAAGAAATATATGTTTTTCTTTTAAACTACAATTTATTCCATTATGAAGAAATGCATGCGAGGCTTCACTAAAATTTATCCTCGGGTATTAACAACCCTACAATTTAAGTGGTCCAAGCTTCTAAAGGTGTGGCTCTTAGATAAGTTTACACATTTCTACATATTTATATTTTCATTTGAAAACATAAAAGTGGTTGTTATGTAAAAGGAGAAAATTCTACCTTGTAAATTTAGAGATCAAAATAGTTGAAAGGAACCTAATGAAAATGCGCGTCCATGATTCTATATATCTACACATTCAATTATATATGTTTTGGGGTGAATTTAATAAAATTCTAAATCTATATATCTCATACGGAGTGCATTTTAAAATGATTACGGACTTCTACCATTTGAACCAAGATTACAGAATTTTTATAAAATGGAGGGTAAAACCATATAATACATCTATTCATACTTTAGTTGTGCATTTTGAAACCAAAAATCCTTTGTTGTGCATAAAGTCTAAAATTTTCCTTGTAAATGCAAAAAAATGCATACACGGAAAAATGCCTAAAAATGCAAGAAAATGGGGCATGATGAGAAATGCATGCCCTGGGAAGAAAAATCCATGTATGGTGTTGTTAATTTACAAGTTACAAATTAGAAGACTATGGATTTGTTGTAAACCCTAAAGAATGAATACTAGGGTGATTTGTGCCCAAAATTTAGTAACATGTTGAAATATATATAAATATTTGGCAATTGTGCACACACATAAAGTAAAATGGAAAAATAAGTAATAACTACTTACATCCATGAGATGATGAGGCAGGAGCTTATACAACCACATCACACATAGGCTAGTTATTAGTTGCATTTCAATTGCAATTACTTGCAAAATCATCAGAGACCACAAGGTTATATGAATAAATAATATTTAAATAAATAAGTAGACATATCAACATGTACGAGACTCTAGAAATACTAAAATGGAATACCTTATTGAGAAAAATACTTGTGATGCTTTTAAGCGGTAATTTTTGCATTTGCACATAAATGTAGGCCATGATTCGTAAAATGCATACTCCGGTCTTTAGACACCTGAAATTCGAGTGATTCAAGTTTTTGAGGGTGTCTTAGACAATTTTACACATGTCTGCATATTTAAATTTTCATTTTCAAACACAAAAGATGTTGTTGTGTAAAAGAGCCAAAGTCTACCTTGTAAATTGAGAGACCAAAATAGTAGAAAGTGACCTAATGGAAATGCACAACCATGTATGGTTTTGATAATTTATAAATTACAAGTTGTAACACCCACAAGACTAACCCCCAATGGATATGTAAACATGTTTTATAGGCTCGTGAGCCAAGTGATTATAAGCTAGGAGGCTTATGTGTTGAATTAGGCCAGAGAGTCTAAATGATCAAGGCCAGTGAGCCTATTTTTGTATATGTAAACACTCATATCATTAATATAATACATCGTTGAGTGTAGACCGACTATGATAAAATAGTATGGGGGACTAAAATCCACTAGGAAGGGAAAGGGAGGGCTAAGAGCCTAGAAAAGGGGCTAAGCTAGAGGGATTATCTCTAAGGGAATATTATAATATTATTCCTAGAAGACTAAGGCATGGATAAATTTCATGTTATCCTAAGTTCTTACCGGAAAGGGCATGAATCTTAAGTGGAGAGAAATGTGCTCCAGGAGAGCCATGTGTCATGAAAGGCACATGAAAATATATGTGGGGAAAAGTAGTTTGTTTGGGTATATTTTCCCTATTCACTGAATAACCATTCATGCGGCCAAACATCCTCTCCAAGAGAAAAAATATGCATCATGCATGCACCTTTGGACCCTTCATGAACTCGTGAGCCAGAATCCAAAAATTTCTCATTATGCCCAGTGCAGATGTACCTTGGATGAGCTGTACTACTCCTTACCTAAAGGTTGTTGTTGGCAATGTAGCTCCTTGCCTAAAGCGTGGTTGCTAACATTACCCATTCAATATCCAAATTTTTCTACCTCCATCACCCATACTTGGTTGAATTAAGAGATGGACAGAAGAAGAAGGTTTTTAATCCTGCGGATTGAAGATGCAGGTTATCAGGCCCATGAGTAACTCTCTCCAGGTGAGAGAATTGTTGGGGAAGTGATTTTCGGAGAGAGAACTAATGCAACTATAGTGATTTGAGAATTCCTATATGGCATGTTTCTAAATCCCTAGAAGGGAACTGGGGCAACTGAAGGATTGTTGAGTATAGAAGGGGCACACTTCCTTGGGTGGGAAATGCATGTGGGGAATGAGAGGTTGTAGGTTGTTAGTGTGAGTTGGATCCTAGGATGAAATGCTTCCCGTTGACTGTGTAAATTCTTGTTATCTCACCCTATCCTAAGAATCCATTTACTCGGGTGGAGTTTAGTCCCAACTTGGGGGTGACCCACTGCTGAGAGCAATGAGCAACATGGTCTAAGGCTGGGAGGTTTGTAGAAGGTATGCACGTAGTTGGTGGTTGTCTATAAAAAGATAAGTATCAATTATGTGTTCAATTGCATGTTGTGTATTTGTACATGTCTTTATATTTATGATTATTTCCTTTATATGTTGTATGTACATGCTTACTATTATTCCGCATGAATGAGTGTATGAGCATAATGCAATTGTCTGTTTAAATTATACATATCTACACAGATGGTATTGTTTTTTTTATGGAGTTGGAATGACAAGCCTAGAAGGATGTGTATGTTACAATGTATTAAGTTTCCATAAAGAGTACAAGTGTGGCATAGCCCAACAAGTATAAGGTTGGGGATGTTACAAATTGGTATCAGACCAGAACTTGACTAGTGTTTGTGGTAGCGTGGCCCGACCCCGGAGTAGGTTGGGGATATTACAATATGGCATCAAAGCTCCAATTTCCAACACTGAGCCTGGATGGGTCGAGCAAGTTGATTTTAGTCACTTGAGTGGAATTGGGAAAATAGCCCCAATTTTGGTTGTTAAATTATTGGAAAATTGGAGGAAATTGGCCAAAGTGGTGAAATTTTCATAATTAATATTTGTCAAGAAAAATAAGACCTGGGATGGGTCGAATTTGAAGTGCAAGAAGCATGCAAGAAACTTTTGTAAGTACCAAATCCATAAAATAGAAATCTCTCTTTGGGAGAAGAGTAACATACGAGATCTGTTTGGGAGGGGGGACGAATCCATCATAGCCATCGGATCTAGAGAAGTAGTGTGATTGTTAACCCCTCAAGTCCTTTGGACTTTGTTGCTTTGAAAATTTTCAAGTCTTTGACAAGAAGGAGGAAAAATCCCCGAAGCCCTGAAGTCCCAGAGTAAATATACACCGTATATCATTTGGGTGAAGGTGGACCATTGGATCCCCCAGTGATTCGACAATTCGACATTCGGGGAATTCAGTTTGTGGTTTCACAAAGTAAAGTGTTTTCCAAAGTCCCAAATTCCAGAACACATATGGACCATACATGTTCAGGGACACATGTCTGAATATTAACAAAGTGTTCAAAATTTCGGCATTCAACAATTCGAGGGTGGGTTGGTGTTCAATAGCGAAATCCTCCGAAGCTCAGAGTTTCGAAGTGTCAGAGCCCCGAAGTTTCAGAGATCTGGGGAACACCTATTTGAAAGTTCGACAATCGGGAGTTTTAAAGAGTGCATATGAGAAGTTTTTTGGAGTTACAGAGCTCTGAAGTTTAGAAGATCCGGAGAATACTGTTTGGGAGTTCAAAAGTTCGATGTTCGTGTGTTTTGATGTGCTCAGGTGCGGAATTCTCTGATGTCTCAAAGTCTCGAGGTCCAGGAGTGCCAAAGTGATGTGACATGATGACGTCACCTAGATTGACGTGGACCTGTTAAGGAATTCGATGTTTGGGGGATCTGTTAAATGGTACTGAGAATTTCTCTGAAGCCCGAAGTTTTGAAGAACCTAAGTAGTAAATCTCCAGAGAGCGATTGTTTGGGAGATTAGCCAGTTCAGCGTTTGAAAGTTTTGTAGTGTGCAGATGTGAAATCCTCCGAAGTCTAGAGTTTTGAAGTCATAGAGTGTCAGAGTGATGTGGCATTCTGACATAACCTAGGGTGAAGTGGACCCATTCTAAGAATTCCACATGTCATATTGTTTTAGGATTTTTACAAACCTTTTGCGCCAATTGCAAGTTGACACATATCACCCGTAGATTGGGTCATGTGTCATCTCTATATTTTCGAAACATAGCACCCCCCTGGTGCATGATTGTTGCTGAGACTCTAGAATTTTGGATGTTCGAAATTTAGGGATATGGGAGTATGTTGATGAGATAACCTTTGAAGCGTGAAGCTTAGGAGAGCTTATTTGGGAGTTCGACAGTTCTTTGTTCGTAGGGAATGATGTGTGGAGTAGGCAGAACTTCCAAAGATCGAAGTTTAGAATCTCTGAAGTTCTGAAGCTCCGAAGCAATGGAGCCTCAAAGCTACGAAGAAGTACTGTGCAATATTTCACCAATTTAGGGTTCGGTATAAAAATGGTGTTAAGTTAGCGGATCTCCAAAATGTCGAAGTTCCGAAGTACAGGAGTCGCAAAGCTTTGAAGAAACATCAGTTTGAAAGCTAACCAGTTCAACATTTGGGGGGAAAGGAAGTGTGATGGAGGTGAGACCTACGGAGCCATGAATTCCTGAATATTTTGATCAACGGATCTCATTTAAGTGCTATGGTACAACCCATGGTCACATGAGATTGGGGGCTGAAGAAAAAGGGGCTAGTGCCCGAAAATTGTTTTAACGAAAAAATGAGACTTAAAGAAGGATTTTGTAGAGTTCTGAATTGTACAGACCTACATATAAAGAAGTAAAGAAGGATTGTGTACTTATGAGAGGATCTAGTAGGGGTCCAAGAGCTACTCAACTCTGAATAAGAAGAATAGATTTACAAGGATTACATCATAGAAAATCATAATTTTCAAACATGCATAACTTTCTGCTGAAAACTCAAAATTGAGCATGGAAGAAGGCGATGGAAAGATCTTGGATAGTACAACATAATTGTTTAGCCAGTAAATTGATATGAACAATAAATTTCTAAGAAATTAATAAGAAATAAGTTTGATATATTACTGAACCAAGATGGTTCATATTTTCATGAAATTGTTGAAAACAATTAGCCTGATAAAGTTCTCTTGGCTGGACATTTTGTAGAGTTAACAGTAACTAGATCAGATCAGGATAAACACAGAGTGCAGAGGAATGGAAGATACATAGTGGGCTTACAGTCAGGAAGATGATATCAGAGGGATGGATGTCCATATGGGTATTGAAGGAACAAACTCCAATGGACATGGAGAAGGAAAGGATGAAAACATGAATATGGTAGAGACCATTAAAAATTTGTAGAAAGATGTCCAAAGTCATAAATGTGATAATGAAAGGCTTATGAAATCCAAGGAGTAGCAGAAGGACTTCAACATGAAGTTAATGGAGAGCTTAGACATAATTGAAAATAAGTTGGATAAGGAGAATGGCTCAATCAAATTAGGAAGTCATGGGTCTCCTGATGAGAAATATATAACAAGAAGTGCTAGAAGACATCACCATAACTCCCCAAGGAATTCCTCTAGGAGAGAACACAATATCTCAAGTCCATCCCCCACCAGGAAGCATGAGAAGAGGTCTGGGGTGGATGAACTATGAGGAGAAATTAACAAAATCAAACCTCCTACATTTGATGGTGAGCACAAGAAGGATGAAGATGGAGAGACATGGTTGCTAAGCATGAGAAAATATTTTCAATTGCATAATTATTCTTATTATGCACAAGGAAGAACTGCTATCTATCAGATCAAGGGAAAGGCATCCATGTGGTGGGATTATCTTGTGCAGGTGCACCACATTAAAGATAAAAATGTTACTTGAAAGGAATTAAAGAATTATTTTGAAAACAAATACTTGAATAAGAGATATTGTTGGCACAAGAGAAAACCTAGGGTTCAACACTTCAACAACACACCAAGAAAACCCTAACTACTGGTCCTTTTGGAAACACTTGTGAAGCAGATGAAGTCTCACCCGAGGTAGAGGAAGGGAGGGTTGTAAGACTCAGGTGTCTACAACCAAGTCGGGACACAGATATGTGATTACAACATTTGATAGAGAACTTAGCCAACAATATGCATTATATTATGAGTCTCATTCACATCACATATTATTACTTATTACAGATCAACACAGTAACAATATAGATCAAACACTTACAACCACTTAGCACATAGCATTATTTTAGATCTAATATTCAAATACCATTAAGCACTAAGAAACAACATTAGATTCATTCATCATACATAATAACATCAATACTAAGCATAATCCACATCGCAAAAAGCACAATGAGAAACAAGATATATGTTGTTCACCCCAATGTGGGGCTACATCCACCAATGACTTCTTCTTCTTTATTAGTCTTCAATATTCTTACATTCATCTACTCCTGTGCACAAATCCACAAAGCCAAACTCTGTAGAGGACTAAGATCTGCACACTACGCACCAAATCCTCCTTCTCAAGAATAGGTCAAGCCACAGAGCCAACTCCTCAATAGCACAGAGCCTTACTCTACACAGACTATTTGCACAAAGAAACTTACAACCTCTTGCACTAAGCCAACATTAACACTTACAACATATGGTATACATAGCCCAACTATCATCACCTAACTAACTAGCTAGCTACTCTTACATCGCTTAGCTACTTATTTATACATTTACAGAAAGGTCTATACATGGGTAAACCCATGGACCAAGATCCCATAACCATTACATAAATCCTAGTAAACCCTTTATTGGGTCCTTAAGTCGGCAAAATGAGTGATATCTCATGATCTCCACTCCATCTGGGCCCTCCATCTTCGTCCAGCCTGTCAAAGTCCCAAAAGTGGTCAAACATGACCAATATTTCCTCAAAACTTGGTCAGGGGCCAACAGGCCCCCAACACTCACCTGTGAATCATCTTGAGTCACTCAGATCTGGGAAAATCTCCTTCAAAGGCCTCAATCTTAGCTCAAGCTACCTCGACTTGTTGCTTCACTAGAGCCTCCTTCTTTGAGAACTCCTGAATCAATTTCTCTATAATAGGCCCTGCAAAGAGTTGTTCCACTGTCATAACCACTTGGTATAACTGTGAGCCTTGTCCTTCAATCTCTTTAAAAATTATGCAGGCTTTATCTTGAACCGATTGTAATGTTTGTGTAACTTCCATGATTCTGCTCTGGATGGAAGTCTTCTACTGCTAGACTGCACACTTCTCCTATGATCTCTTCATTCTCTCTACCGTAGTGAGTAGCTTCATATGCACTTGCATGGTGGATGTCTGTTGTTACACCTCTTGGAGTTGTGCTTCCAGTTTCCTCAGCTCCTAATCTTCTGTAAGGCATTCATAGGTCTGTGCACTTCGATCACTTAACTGTTTACATTCTAATGTGAGGATCCTGAACCTTCCAATTGTGCTCTTAGTTTCTTTCTCCCTTTGGTCGCACACTTCTTGCGGAGTGCTCAACACTTCTTGGAGCTCTAACTTTGTTATCCATGCTTGAAGCTATTGAATGGACACAACAAGATTCCCCACTTGCATCTCGGTTGACTCTGGTTCCTCGTTTTCCAAGCCCAACATAAAGCAAAGTGCTTTAGTCACCGCTTCTTTGACCGTAGTCTACTCTACGAGCAACTGGTATTTTCTTCCTGTCTCTTTTCATTGTTGTGCTCGAAAATCACCCAAATTTCATCTTTCTCCTTCTCATAGGTGGTTACATAGGAATGCGCAACTTGTTGGTTCTCCATGACCTCCCCCTTTTCTTACTTCAAGGCTTATGTAGCCTGTTCCTTTTCTTCCTAGACTCGCTGAAGTCGAGCCTCTGCTAAATTTGGTAATATTCATAATTGGGTGGGCTCATCCCCCAATTCTGCAATATTGGATGAAGAAGGCGTAGTAGGTACTTCTTGGCTCGAATGGATGGATTTTTGTATCTCCTTCAACTCCTCTATTTGCTCGTACAATGTCTTTTTCTTTGCTCCATAATGTTGCAAGATATCTTTTGAAGCATTCTCCACGACTACGATGATTAGATCGACATCGTCTTCTGTGAGCATGGACTTCATCTTGGGATTATTGGCGCACGTCTTCTTTCTTACTGGGGGTTTTTGTGGAGCAACGTTCCTTTTCTTCGATGTTTCAGCCTCTGTAATGGGATCGTTCGGTGGTGTAAATTCTCCTTTTCCTTGCTTTTCTCCTTCTTCCCCTTCTCCTCCTTGGTTTACTTCGTCCCCTCCTCCTCCTCCTCTTACGGGTGAGTGAGGCCCACTGTCTTATGAGGCAATGTCCTCCTCATCGGTCTCTATGTTCTGCACCTCCTCCTTCTTTCTTAATTTTCTTTGTGTTGCTCTGCCTAACATGCTCGACCCGTGTGACCAAGGGGCTTCCAACGATGTCAAGGTTGGAGATTTTTTCATCGTCAACTGGTACCAAGAACTCTTCTGGCCATTCTTTGGTGATCTCCTCGATATCTTCGTTAGTCAGTTTATAATAGGACTGCAACTCCTCCTTGATTTCATCCCCACGCGCAGTGATATAAATAAAGTGTCTATCTGTGTGGAACTTCGCTAGTGACCTGTACTGGTGCAATGTGTTCAGTGTCATTCGTAGAAATCCCTTAATAGCATGCTTCATTTGCTGGTAGTAGGCATGTAAGATAGTGTTCGACTACCATTGCTTCGGCATGTCATTTGTATACCACAAGGTGGAGAACCTCGCAACCAACAACTCCGATGGCTCAACTTCTGGAAATATCTCTCCTTCCGGGATCTAACAAGAGACAAATGCAATCAATACTAGTATCCAACTAAAATGGAATTCATAGCCCTGGTCCTACGCTTCGCGACAGTCCTTCTCGAGCTCATTGATGAGGTAAATAACCCAACTCATTTGCATCCCCTCCACACACTTTCCTGCAAGGTTGACTACGAATCCTGTGACCTGCGTGGAACGATTCATTCTGACGATCTTTCCATCTATAAGCCGACAAGCTAGGTGCACTACGCCATCCTAGATGGAGGCTACCTTGTAGCCTAGCTTCCCCTTTTCTACATCGTCATAGTCCTCCTTTATGCATTGTGCCAGAGAGTGATCTGAAGTCTTCCCTGGGTAGAAATGTTGAGGGTCCGATCCCTACATGCTCAGTCCTGTAATCAAGTGGATCAGCGTCGGATCCATAGTAACACGCCTGTCAAGCCACAGATACCCTCCAGGGTAGCACGACAAGAGGATTTTAATGCAAGTGTTAACCTCCTGATGTTGACCAAAGTGAGAAATATTCATCACATTCAGGATCGTTGACTGCGCCAGCTCCTTAATCCATGGATGGGAGACAATGCGCGACTTCTTCCCAGTCTTCCTCCTCAAATATCTATGGGGCACAAGCATGGCATAGTTCTTTATATCGTCGAGGTTAAATTTGTTGTTCTTCAAGGCGGGGATCTATCCTAACTGAGGTCCAACTATTTGTATCCCCTTCAGGATGTACGCAATGATCATCGTATACTCAAAGTCATGTGGGATACTATCGCATTTAACCGTGTCAGCCAAAGGTGGTATGTAATCTGGCAAGACTGATGGGATCTTCTTCGCATTAGCCAGATCGTCACGGTGCTTGCTTCGCTTCTTAGTAGCATGGCTAGAACGACGTCCAGTCGAGGGGAATGCTTGCAATCCGCCAATTAAAAGTTATATCTTACACACACTTTTAAAACAATAGAAAAAGTCCAAACCAATATATAAGAAACAATGTTTTACTTTTGACAGTTCCCTACAAATGACACCAAAATGAAGGGATTTTTAATTACCTTGCTAATTTCTCAGAAAGAAAGTTAGAAATAATGTGCATTTAATTCTCAACCTTGAGTTTGTGAGGTACTTGTGAACTGTCGTGTATTGTATGTACCGAAGCAACTTGTTCAAATTATGGTTTGATTTTTTTTTTGTAGTTGTAAGAATGAGAATGATGATCACAAAGGAGACTTGGAATACTTTTTAACAAAATCACAAAAAATAAGTCTAATCAATCAATGTTGAAATGATAAAATTGTAGGAATCAATCTAATTGTGAAATGAAATAACTCAATTCAATTGTAAAGGAAACAACCTCACTTGCAAACTAATTAACTTGAAATAAATGGCAATCCTATGAAATGAACCTGCTTGCAAAAATGAAATAATTATTCTATTAATGAAATGAAAATAATACACTCTTTACTTCTACTTGTGGGAAATGAAATAAACTAGTTGTTGCTCAAAAGGAAATGACTTTAGAAAGAATCCACTCTTGCAAGGAAAGGAAAAGACCTCACCGATATTTATTTGTCAAACTCTGAACCTGTAATCAAATGACCTATGCACTCAAACCAAAGAATGACAGAATAAACCAGTTTAAAGTCTTCTCCTAAACTCTGACAATATTGATGTAATCAACACAACTTAAAACTAAGCATTCCTTTATACCGAATCCTACTTAATTGAATCACGAAAATGAAACATCGAATCCAAATTTGCACACAAAACCAAAGAATAAAGAAAATCATCAAACAACTAAATACTACTAAGATACAACAATACCTAGCAAAAGAGGGGGAACTAAATCCTTAGACAAGGTATTGGAAAAAATAAATAGTGGTTGGTCTGATTTAAAAATCTTCATTCCCACGAAATAAATGCACAAAACCCAAACATTTTTTTATTAAAAAATAATCGTCTTACAATGTATCAACATTACAGTATGAAATGTCTTTTCTATCTTTTTCTTGTTGCCTCCCGAGTTGAGTACACTACTTATATCTTTTTACAAATATCTATCCTTAGAAAAATATTTCAACGATAGCCATAAGAATCTATGATTCTCGGGTCGTCGCAACTTATTCACTTGAACATGCATTCGGTCCCAACAGTCGGCTTGAAATATGTTTCGGTTACAATCCATTACAAGGTATCCGTGTCACCTATTGCAACTGGTGACAATGGTGACAAAAATACCACATACAAAACACCTTATTCATTATAGCCATAAAACTCATGTATAGAAGATACAATTGTTTCCTTTGACTATGTGGAAGAACAAGGGACAATAGTTGCACATTTTTCCTTTACCAAATGAAGATGCAATATATCATCCGAGAAACAACATTGGCACTAGTGTAGCGGTGTTGAGCAACATCGGTGTAACAATAACAATGAACTGATGGTGTAACAACAATGATAATCAATGGTGTAGCAACAACGATGATCAATTATGTTACAAAAGAGATGATCGATAGTGTAACAAAAATGGTGACATGTGGTGTAACAACAACTATGATCAACATCCTACACATGCCAACCTGTGGTAGTGGCTCATGAACTCGTGGGTGAGAATAAAAGGTTAATTTCTCTCCATCACACTAGAATAGTTCACTAAAATGAAATGAACTATAGGAGAACATACCTAAGGAAAAATATATCATTATAATCCAGGATAGGTTAAAAAATGGCTTGAATGATAGATAAAAATGACCAAAAAGGGAAAGTATGGGTATGGAAATGATGACATTTCAAGGGTTCGTCACCCCTCCCAATACATCTTTCCAATAACAAAAAAACCCTTATTTTTACTAGATATCTCTTATGTTTACCAAATACCCATTTTTATAGTGTCCAATACCTATAAACCCCTTATCCACCCTACAATATATTGACTCTATTTTTCAAAATTTTAAATCTAACGTGATAATATATTGTTCAGACACTTAAGTATATCGCATATTCTTAAATCAAATTTAAATAAATAATTGAAGTTTGCCAAAATAATAATTGTATAAAAAGTTTGGTTTCAACTATAGAATTTCACCAATTAAAATCAGAATTAGAATAAAAAGATATTATAATTTAATACATAAAGTTATTTTTATTTAATTTTTTGAGTATCAATAATTTTTATTAATGTCAAATTTAAAATTAAAAGATATATACATATTGACTTAATTTTTAAAAATCTTGATATGAAATTTAATTAGAATAATAATAATAATAACAATGTTTATATCATGTATATGACTTTTTTATTTGGGGGGAGGGGGTGTAATTTGATTTTCTTGTGTGTGAGAGAAGGAACCTCACTTCTTTATTGAAAGTAATAAGTTTTCACATGCCATAAACAAACACATTAATCATGGTTAACCATACTTCATCATAGTCGATTATAGTCAACCATAGTTATCCATTGTGAACCATATGTCAACCATAATGAACCCTAATAAACATAAATTGACCATACTTAACCATAGTCAATCATAATTGACAATGATCAACCATAGGCAAACAAGGTCAATCATAGTAAACCATGGTCAATTGTAGTAAACCATGGTCTACTAATCCTCCCATAACCATATTATTAAAAATGGTTGTCAATACTATTTAATTACCTTTCCAAATTAATGAATGGACCTACTTATATCAACCACTTTTACTAATATAATTGTACTAATTACCTTTCCAAATTAATGAACCGACCTACTTATATCAACCATTTTTACTAATACAATTGTGCTAAGTTATATAAAAAGAATAATCTAATCTATTCCCTATCTATAAATATCTCAAGTTTTAGCTTTCTCTAATAGATAAAACTTGAGTAGGAAATATTGTGTTTGAAGTTTGTTGTAATGTCTGTAATTTCCGATATTCCATAGGATCTCGTTTGAGAGTGCCTACCAAGAGTTCCTTATGACTCAGACAAGAATATCAACTAATAGACCGATCCACTTATATCAACCACTTTTACTAATATAAGTGGTTGATATAAGTGGATCGGTCTACTAGTTGAACCCGCCACGTGCACTACAGAACCTACCATGTGCACTATATAACCTACCATCAGTTTTCACCATGGAATTCCACATCATCTTCTGCCACATGACTTCCATGTGGCCTCCACGTCATGCTGATGTCATGTACGAAAAATACCCAAATTTTTGAATTTTTTCATAATTTCATAATTTTCAAATTTTTACCATGGCCATCATGAAACCCAAAATTAATATTTCTAATGGCCAATTTAGTCCTGGTGTGTATCAATTTGATTTCTCCACCCAAATATTGACACTCTTATGTCAAATTCTTAACCAAATTTGTTGCAGAATTTGGGGATTTTTTCCCAATTTTTCCCAATTCTTCATGCTTTCACTATGATTTCCAAACTTCAACCAATTACTGGCCCAACAAATGAATATTTATAGATTAAAATTGGGGATTTTAACCCTTGAAATCAAATTCAGTGAAATTAAAGGAAATCTGCTCACACATTTTCCTGGAAAAATATGACAACCGCATTGCAAACATTCTCTGAGTTTTAACTCTGTAATTTTAGTTTTTGCATGTTGATTCTAGCCCATATAGGCTCAGTTCTTGAATTCAAAGCTTTGATACCATTCTATAACATCCCCCAGCTTAAAGGATGAATATTACATGTGGAAAAATACACATAAATTTCAAAATTAATTCTGCTAATTAATTCATGTAGCTTACTAGATATAAATTAACACAGTCAACTAGATTATGATACTCATAATTAAATCCATCTACACCATTCTAAATTAACATTAATTGATTTAATAATTCATCTATAATAACATATAAAAACATTCTCATACGCATGATAAAGTGCAGATCCTTAAAACTCATAAGATACGTCAGAAAATAGATAAACACTTATCTTTTTAAAAACATTTGTGCAACCAAATTATTTGAAAGAACGTTCCACCCAACCATAGACTTGTTGCTACAAATATCAACAACGAGTCTCCCCTAATTTGGGGCTATAAATCCATAAGAGAAGGTGTCTCTCATGGTCCACTTATAGCTCAAAATCTCACAACCCACTAGTATTTTGAGTTCTCCTATAACTATCCAAAATTTCCTCCAACTCTCTTCATAATGACCTACCCAACCCATGGAATGTACTCCTTCATTTCTCTCAATCCATAGGGAGTCCCATTTTTTATCAAGGTCTCTCTGACATAGGTAACCAAAAATCTATGTTTTGGAAAATCAAGGGAACTCACTGTTAGGAAAACATACCAACAACCAACAACAACAACTGTTGTTCTAGTGAAACTCCCACAAAAGTTCACTCTTCAAGTCTCACAACCTAGATATTCAATCTTCAACTCCATAATGCTCCAAACAATGCTCCAACATGCTCCAGAATTCACCCAGCCTTCTCAGTTTAGGAACAATTCTCTTTATCGTTTATCTGTTCTTGTTGTTCATGCCAAAATTGAATGTGCAAAAACTGTCTATTCTCCCCCATACAAATTTTCTCTATTCTCCAAATATAATTGATTGCACACTCCACCCAATGTTGATTGTACTACATCCCCATGCTTCAAATAACTATGGGATGTGAATTCTACTCCCACCCCCTGACAAGTATTCAATTTTCAAGGCTCTCATACACTCAAACAAAAAATAGAAGGTTGTACCAATGAACATAAAATTCAAAAATCTTAGCTTGGATTAATACCCACAATTAATTACTTCCTTGGGATCCACTCAGACACTCCTAGACATTACCTCTCTTATGGATAAATCAACCTCCATATCTTTCCATATTCCTAACATCTGGTATCACATTATATTTATTAAAGTATGAAATAAAATTTGCATATTACATCGCTTGGCCATAGCCATATTCAAATCTACATTATGCATTAATTAAAATGGGGATTATAGTGGGGATGTTACAGGAGGGATAACTAGTTCTAGCATGTTCTTTTTCGTAAATTCCACAGGTTCCAATTTGTTCCAACGAACACTCCTTCAATGGATGTTTTCTTTTTCACTTCAGGGAAAAAATATCTAAGGCTAATTCTTCCTTGTCCCACTTCTTGTTCAATTGAAATTTATCTAGTTGAAATCTTAATGAACTAAGTATACTGGTATTAAAGTCTTCCAAAAAAATATATATTTCAGCTCGAGTGACTCTCCCTTTAGATGTATTGTTGATCCTAGTCAACACACCCTTTACCGCTTTCCTTGGCCTTGAATTCCCTCTAGAATATCTTTGACATAATTCACAAATGACCTCATAAGACTCCTGGTATATATCACCTCCATTCACAAAGTTAAGGATGTCAATACATTCATCCTTAACTCCTCATGGTAGCAGGATCTATAAGGTTTCTCCATCCAACTGGCCCTAACTTGATCTATGCAAGTTATATTTGAAGTGTTCTACATAATCTTCCAAGATCTCATCCTCTTTTTGCATCATCCTAAAGATTTCCTCTTTCCTCTCTTTTTCCTTGCAGTAGTCTTGGTACTTTTTGAGGAATTAATTCTTCATTTATACCCACATACTAATGTCATCCCTATAGATCCTGATAACCATCAAAGTGTAGGATTTTTCAAGGTGGAAGGAAAGAGATTTAATTTCTGAGCATCATAAACATAGTCGTAGCTCCTGTAGAGGAAAAAAATATAAAAAGGAATGTATATGGGTCCTCTGTAGCTGAGCCATTGAAAATATGCAAGGTAGAGTGCAGGATATTCTTCATTCCAGTCACTCCTTCAGTATTTCTAATTGAGAAATTAAAGGTAATAGTCTCCTCTTTTACCTCACAGTTGACTTTTTTTTCCATTCTTAAAAACTTAAGGAAATTATATTCTTGTTGTTCTGCAAATTCGGTGGTAGAAGTGGGACTGATTGGTTCTTGAACGATTGATACTTCGAATTTGTGGCCTAGTTGTTTGTTTTCTGTAGAATTTGTGCTTCCTTCAGGGAATAGTATATCTACCTAGACTAAAGATGTGGCCTCCATAGGATGGACTGGATGTCCCAATTCTGTTGTGGATGCTTACAATATTCTCTTGTATAGAGAGCTCTCTATTGGAATTTGGTGATTGGATTTGTTGGATGATTCTAATTGGATTGGTTTCCCTGCAATGTTATTTTTTTGTGGGTTTTTGACATAACTGCTAAATTGTTCTTTAGGATCCCTATTTTTGTTTATGAGTCAAAACATCCTATATTACACACACGTTCAAAACAATAGAATAAATCCAAACCAATATATAAGAAAGAATGTTGTACTTTTGACATCTCCCTAGCAATGGCACAAAACTGAAGAGATTTTTAATTACCTTCCTAATTTCTCAGAAAGATAGTTAGAAAGAATGTGGATTTAGTTGTCGAGTTGTGGTTCATAGGGTATTTTTGAAATGTCGTGTATTGTATGTACAAGAGAAACTTGTTCAAATTATGGTTTGAATTTGCATTGTATTTGTAAGAATGAGAATATTGATTACAAAGGAGTCTTGGAATACTTTTTAACAAGGTCACTAGAACTAAGTCTATTCAATCAATGATGAAATGATAAACTTGCAGGAATCAATCTAATTGTGAAAGTAAATAACTAAATTCAACTATAGCGGAAGCAATCTCACTTGCATACTAATTAACTCAAAATAAATGGCAATCCTATGAAATGAAATTGCTTGCAAAAATGAAATAATTATTCTACTAGTGAAATGAAAAGAATAAACTCTTTAATTCTACTTTTAGGAAATGGAATAAACTAGTTGTTGTTCAAAAGGAAATGAATTTAGAAGGAAACCACTCTTGAAAGGAAAGGAAAAGAATTATAAGGTGACCTCACCAATCTTTATTTTTCAACCTCTCAGGTTGTAATTAGATGAACTCTTGACTCAAACCAAAGCATGAAAAAATAAATCGGTTCAAAGTCTTGTCCTAAACTCTAGAAATCTTGATGCAATCAACACAAATTATAATCGAGCATTCCTATATACTGAATCCTACTTAATTGAATCAAAGAAATGAAGCAATCAACTCTGTATGGAAGTGAACGAATGTATTGATGTAAAATAATTATTACTTTCTTGAAATTGCAATAGTAAATTAACACTTCTAATTTGGACACAGAACCAAAGAATAAATACAATCTAAAACAACTAAAACCTACTAAGATACGATAGTACTTGGAAAAAGAGGGGGCCCTAACTCCTTAGGCGAGGTACTGGGAAGAACAAAAAATGGTTGCTAGGATTTAAATCTTCATTTCCATGAAAAAAATGTGCAAAATTCAAACAATGTTTTATTAAACAGTAATCCACTTACAATGTATCAACATTACAACATGAAATCTATTCTTCCTTTCTCTTTTTTCCTCCCGAGTTGAGTAGGTTAATTATACAATTTTACAACTATCTCTTCCAAGAAAAATATTTCAAGGATAGCCATAAGAATCTACGATTCTTGGGTTGTTGCAATTTATTGACTTGAAAACGTGTTCGGTCCCAATAGTCAGCTTAAAATACGATGCATGTACAATCCATTACAAGGCATCCATGTTATCTATTGCAATCAGTGAAAATGATCACACTAAAGACACCTTAGTCATTAGAACCATCAAACTCATGTATAGAAGATACAACTATTTTCTTTGACAATGTGGAAGAACAAGGGACCATTGTTGGACATTTGTCCTTTACCAAATGATGATGCAATGTCATCCGAGAAACAACATGAGCGCTACTGTAGCGGAGTTGGCCAACATTAGTGTAACAACAATGATAATTGGCGGTGTAACAATAATGATGACCGACGATGTAACAAAAATGATGACCAATAGTGTAACAACAACGGTGACCTATGATGTAACAACAACCATGACCAACATCTTCCACATGCCAACCTGGGGTAGTGGCTCGTGAACTCATGAGTGAGCATGAAAAACTAATTTCTCTCAATCACACAACCATAGTTCACTAAAATGAAATGAATTACAGGAGAACATACTTGAGACAAAATATATCATTATAATCAATGATAGACTAAAAATGGCTAGAATGATAGACAAAACTGATCAAAAAGGCCAAGTATGGGTTGGAAATGATGACATTTCACGTTACCCCTCCCAATACATCTTTTCAATAATAAAAAAGCCATTATTTTTACTGGTCGACCATAGTCAACCATACTCCATCATAGTCAACTATAATTAAACATAGACAACCATGGTTTACCATATTTAACGATGATTACCCATTGTCAACCATATGTCGACCATAATAAACCCTCTTCAACCATAACTTTACCATACTTAACCATAGTTAACCATAATTGACCATATAAACCATAGTCAACCATGGTCAATCATAGTAAACCATAGTCAATTATAGTCAACCATGATGTACTAATCCTCCTCCGACCATCAACTAGTAAACCAAAATCAATTGTAGTCAATCATGATCTACTAATCCTCCACATACCATCAACTACCACACCCACATTATTTGCAAACTGAAATCAATTGTAGTCAACCATGATCTACTAATCCTCCACATACCATCAACTAGCACAACCACATTATTTAAAATGGTTATCGGTGACATTTAATTACCATTCCAAACTAATAGACGGATCCACTTATATCAACCACTTTTTCTAATTGTTGTCGTCTAAGCTATGCCTATCCTATAAATATCCCAAATTTGAGCTTTCTCTTAAAGATAGATACAACTTGAGTAGGAAATATTGTGTTTGAAGTTTCTATTCATCTCTGTTGTAATGGCCATAATTTTCGATCTTCCATAGGATCTCGTTCGAGAGTGCCTACTAAGAGTTTCTTATGACTCACACAAGAATCTCAAAGTAGTGTGCCGAATTTGGGAGGCTATGTTGAGTCACGCAAAGTTTTATGGTGATAGAATGATCTCTGGAGCGAGTGATTAACTTATATGTTTGCATCAAAGAAAATTAGATACTGACGTCGATAGTGTTAAATATAATGTAACCTCAATAGCCTGACTGTACACTGCCAGCTGTCCTGGCCAGCGGTACTATCATTTCTTGATGTTCTTTATTTGCTTGAGCCTATTTAGCTCAGCTCTTTTCCCTTTTCTCATATACTTTTTTCCTCATATACCTAATATAATGAATACTATTTTTGGTTTTTCTTCTTTTCTATATTCTTTGCTTCTCAATTTATCATGGTATTAAAGAATCAGATGTAAGCCCCTTCACACGGTATCGAGAGAAACATGATCCTAAGAATCACACAGCTTAAACTATCAATGAGAGGACAGGACATAGTTTCTTCACAAGGCTTGGAGAGCAGTCCGTCAGTCCACTCAAAATATCGTTGCAGACAGAAAGTGCAAGGAAGTAGAAACTGCAGAAGGCAGAAACAATAGAGAATCGTGAACATTTAAAGATTCGTGAAAGATTCACGAAGAAGAGTTGCAAAAGGCATAAACAATTAAATATACGTGAGTTCTTTAAAGAATTGGTGAAATTCTTTCCAATTCGTGAAAGATTCACAAATTTCCTTCTCCAGGAGAAACTATTTTCACAGGCAGCAAAAAAAATGCTAAAGAAGAAAAGGACAAGCAATCACAATCGTAAGATTGGTCCTTCTAACAGATATGAGGCGTTAATCGAGTTCAAAAATGACGAGGAGCGTGCATTTTAAGTTTTTGGATTTCAGGAACCGGGAAACATAAGAGGGAGGATGTTTCGACTCCCAGAGACGTGAAACTGTGAAAACGCACCAATCATTGGATCTGGAGCACAGTGGCATGAGAGCCGCTGGATCAAGGATACGTGCATGGGGTTTAGTCCCTGGGAGATGCACAAAATATTTGATCTCAGTCGTCAGATCTCGCATAAAGGACCGATAGCCATCGGATCTGGAAAGAGAAGAATGATGTTTAACCCTCATAGAAGCAAATGAGAGGAATCGACAAAACCCCGAAAGCATCGTGACCGTCCACAGAAGGACACGTGGAAAGCGGTCAAGGTTTCGGGGAAAGGGTCGAAATATTTCGAACCGTCGATCACAAGAAGATCTGGACCGTCGGTCCACATCGCAATTTTGGGTATCATGAGTTGGAAGGATAGAGGTCCTTGTTTCCCAAAACCCTGGATCACGAAATAGCGAAATAGAGAGGCCAGACGTGCACTGTAGATCTCAGGGGTTATTGTGAGCCATTGATCGAATGCCAAGACATTTCAGCATTTCAGCAACTGGGGATTCAAAAGAAAAAGGAACGGGACTCTTGCATCACGATTCCCCAAATCATGAAATATCGAAAGAACCAGGATCATTAGATCAAGGAAGGTTCAGAGACGTCGATCTCATAGTAGATACGATTTCAAACTTTCGGTAACCAAGAGTTGGAGGGACAAGGAGTTAACCCCTCCACATCGCCAAATCATGAAATCTAGTAGTGCTTTAGCGTTAAGTGCATCGACACAGAATGGTGGTCACGCGGATGGAGGCTAAGGGAGGAGCCAAAGCCTGTTAAGCCCTTTTCGACATTTCGGGACCCGGGAGTTCGAAGGACCTAGAATCGTTGCAACCGGAATCGTGAAATCGCGAACTACGAAATCCCAAAAGGATTTAGACTGTCATATCATGGGAAGATCTGGACCATCGATGCAAGTGCCATCATGATTTCGGCTACAGGAAAATAAGAGGCGAGAGTGTCGTGAACTCGCGATACGCGAAATTCTGAAATAATCTGAGTCATTGATTGAGTATAGATCTGGACCCTTAGATCTTCGATCATGGAGGATCATAGATTGTTGATTACTATATTCCAAAGAAACTGTGGTCGTTGATCTCAAATCAACGAGGATCGTTGATCCTTGAAGCAATTTTGCATTTCGTCTATTCGAAGGAACTGCTAAATTTAGTGTAAAAAACGCAAAGTCTCAAAACGCAAAAGCCTGTAGTGCCTGGTTTTTTCACCCACGATCATATGGGAAGCTAAAATTTCTTTGGCTCTCAAGTAAACTCAAAAATCCCTATTCCACCATTAGAGGGGTTATAGTTGTCATAGTGTTACAGTTGCTAAAGAACAGAGCTCAGAGCTTTGAATCAATAGATCTTGTGCTCAGATAATCAGATCCAGCCAGATCAAAGTCAAACAAGTGGTTTACACCACGTTTTTTGGTCAAAAGTCACTGCAAGAAATTTCAAGACCTAGTTTAACGCGCAGGAAACAGGTAAATACGAAATTTTCTAACAATTTTTTTTGTTTTGTTAAATTCTTTAAAGATGGCCATGTCTAGCAATTTAGGATCAACTCAAGGTCGGATTCTTCTTGGAAAGAATTATGAGTTTTGGTCTCTTCGAATGATATCCTTTTTGCAAGAACAAAAGTGTTGGGATCCCATGGATCTTGGATATGTGGAACCAAATCCAACAGACCTTGCCACCATGACAAACCAACAGAGAACTGTTCAGGCAACACAGAGGAACAGAGAGAATAAAGCCAAATTTTGGATTCAAAATTGTGTGGATGACTCTATTTTCTCAAAAACCACAGGCTTTTCTACTTCAAAACAGACTTGGGACATCCTTAAATCAACCTACCAAGGAAATGATAGGGTCAAAATAGTCAAACGACAAACCTTGAGGATGCAATTCGAGACTTTAAGAATGACAGAGTCTGAAAATGTGGATTGATTTATGACCAGAGTCATGGGAATCGTAAACCAGATCAGGTTGACTGGTGCAAACATCCCTGATCAATGCATTGTTGAGAAATTCCTCAGAAGTATACCAAATAGATTTGAAGTGGTCGTTACAACAATCCTTGAATCCAAAGATCTATCACGTTTTTCAACAGATGAACTAATTGGTTCCCTGTTGACACACGAGACCAGACTGCATCTCACAGATGAGTCAATTACCAATGCCTTCAAAACTAAATTCTCTTTCAGCAGAGGGAGAGGGAGAGGGAGAAGCATAGGTCACCAAATAAGAGGGAGTAGTCCAAGTAACCCTCACTCCAATGGAGGACAGAGACAATAGATCCCAAATCAAAATTTCCAAGGTCATAGACAACATAATCAGAATCAGTGTTTCCAACCTCAAAGAGGCAGAGGGAGAAGATCAAATGACAAATCAAGCATACAATGCTATTACTTCAAAAAAATTGGGCACTATGAATCTGAATGTAGGAAGAAGCAAGCAGATTAGCTCTTAGGCAGAGCACATGTCTTAAATCATACAGGAGAAACCTCAGAAGGTATGTTTCTCTCATGCCACAAGTGTGAAGAACAACCTAGATATATCTGGTCGTTGGACAGTGGATGCAACAATCACATGAAATGTAACAAATATTTACCTTCATTCATTGATTCTTCAATTTCATCTGATATTACACTTGGAAATGATTCCCTAGTCAAAGTTCAAGGAAAATGAACTGTACCTATTATTACTAAACAAAATGTAAAGAAAGACATAAACAATATTTATCATGTTACAGATCTGAAACATAATCTGTTAAGTGTAGGACAACTCATTGAACATGGCTATAAGGTACTTTTTAAGGGAGCATCTTGTAGGATATATGATAAAATCCCCAGCAGAAAATTGATTTCTGAAATCCACATGACTCAGAATAGGATGTTTCCCTTGACCCTCAGAACCACAAATCTGATCCAAACATATGCACAAAGTGCATCCACCCCCAATGAAACTATGGTTTGGCATACAAGATTTGAACATCTACCCTTTCAGAGTCTACGTCTTCTACATAAGCACTCCATGGTCAAAGGTCTCCCTATCTTCAAAGAGCAAAAATCCCCCATGTGATTCTTGCATACTTGGAAACCATAAGAGAACTAGTTTTCCATAGTCCTCCACTCAAGACAAACAACATCTCGAACTTGTTCACACTGACCTGTGTGGACCAATGCAAACATAGTCCATAGGTGGTAGCTTTTATTTTCTAACGTTTATTGATGACTTTAGCAGGAAAATCTGGATCTATTTTCTTAGACACAAGTATGAAACTTTTGCAAAATTCAAAGAATTCAAAGAAGAAGATGAAAAACAGAGTGGAAAATATATAAAATCTCTCAGGTCAGATGGAGGAGGAGAATACAACTCCAACGAATTTGCAAATTTTTGCAAATCACAAGGCATTATCATGCAAACTACAACCATTTATACTCCAAAACAGAATGGAGTGGGTGAAAGGAAAAACCAGACAATAATGAACATGGCAAGAAGCCTACTCAAAGAGAAATGTTTGTCAAATATTTTTTGGGCTGAAGCAGTAGCATGCTCAACTTATCTGTTGAATAGATCTCCAACCACCAATCTAAAGATGAAAGTCCCTCAAGAAGCATGGAGTGGGACAAAGCTAAATGTTTTTCATCTAAGGACATTCAGATGCATAGCATACGCTCACATCCCTTTCGAATTAAGGAAGAAACTTGATGATAGAAGTGAGAAATGCATCTTTACTGGATACAATGAAACATCTAAATCTTATAGGCTTTACAATCCAATCTCAAAGAAACTAATTCTCAGCAGAGATGTAAAATTTCTGGAAAATCAACTCTGGAATGACTCAAAAAATCTGCAAATGGACAGTCAAAATACATTGCTGCCCAGTTCTGAAAACACAGAAAATTCAGGATAGCCAATACCTCAACTTGCTCTTCCAAGATTGCAGGTACAAGGACAACCTGAAAATTCTTAGGATAACTCAACTTCAAGTAGAGACTCATCCTCTAAACTTCAAAATAAAATAACTCGAAGTTTGAGAGAAATCCATCAGCAGTTGGATGACATTGAACAACACAATCTTTTTGCATTAATGTCATGTCAAACTACATCTTTTAAAGAAGTAGCTAAGGAGCCACATTGGGTTCAAGCCATGAACTAAGAGATTGACTCCGTTGATAAGAACAAGACATGGGATCTTGTTGATTTGCCCAGACACAAGAAAAGTATTGGTGTCAAGTGGGTTTACAAAACTAAACTAAATGAAAAAGGGCAAACTGAAAAACACAAGGCAAGACTTGTTGCCAAAGGATTCTCACAACAACTAGGTATTGATTATGGTGAAACTTTTTCTCCAGTAGCAAGATTAGACACTGTAAGGATTCTATTGGCCATAACAGCCCAACACAAATGGCAAGTATACCAAATGGATGTCAAGTCAATTTTTTTGAATGGTTTCTTAGAAGAAGAAGTTTATGTCGATCATCCACCTGGAATTGAAGTCCAAGAGTAGCCAACAAAGTATATCGGTTGAAGAAATCTTTGTATGGCTTAAAGCAAGCTCCACGAGCTTGGTACATCAGAATTGACACTTACCTGATCAAAAGTGGTTTCAACAAAATCCAAAATGAGCCAACTCTTTACACCAAAACAGATCAGCATGGTAAAATTTTGATTGTATGTTTACATGTTGATGACATGATATATATTGGAAATCTTGAGTTAACCACGTTTAAACATGCCATGCAATCTGACTTTGAGATGACAGATCTTGTCATAATGAAATACTTTTTGGGGATTGAGGTTGATCAATCAACCAAAGGAATTTGTGTCTGTCAAAAAAATTATGCAGTAAACATCATCAAAAGATTCTGCATGGAAGAATGCAATTCAGCAGAAACCCCTATACCCCTAGGCACAAAATTGAGCAAGAAAGATGAAGGCTCTACAATGGACCCTACCATGTACAAAATTTTAGTAGGCAGTTTGTTGTATCTTACAGCAACTAGGCCTGATATTATGTATGCAACTAGCCTTGATTCCAGATTCATGGAATCCCCCAAAGATTCTCACTGGAAGATGGCGAAATGGATTCTGAGATATGTTGCAGGAACTCTCAATTTTGGCTTATGGTACACTCAATTTGATGATAATCATATCTCTAGTTACAAAGACAGTGATTTTGCAGGCAGCCTAGATGATAGAAAAAGCACCACAGGACATGTTTTTCACCTAGGCACGAACCTGATTTCATGGGCATCAAGGGAGCAGTCAATTGTATCAATATCTTCTGCAAAGGCAAAGTATGTCGCTGCTACCTCAACTTCTTGTCAAGTTGTGTGGCTGAGAAGAATATTAAAAGATATGTAGGATCCAACTCCTATCTTCTATGACAACACCTCAACAATTGCTCTATCAAAAAATCATTTGTTTCATCAAGGGAGCAGTCAATTGTATCAATATCTTCTGCAAAGGCAAAGTATGTCGCTGCTACCTCAACTTCTTGTCAGGCTGTGTGGCTGAGAAGAATATTAAAAGATATGTAGGATCCAACTCCTATCTTCTATGACAACACCTCAGCAATTGCTCTATCCAAAAATCATTTGTTTCACGAGAAAAATAAACACCTTGACAGTCGCTTTCACTTCATCCGCGAGCTAGTCAATAATGGTGACATAGCACTTCAATTCTGTGGCTCTCGAGATCAGCTCGCAGATATCTTCACAAAGCCACTACGAAAATCTGTTTTTGATTCTCAGAGAAAACACCTGGGAATCATCAGTTCTGATGTTTGTAACTGTTGAGTTTAAGAGGAACTGTTAAATATAATGTAACCTCAATAACGCCTGACTATACACTGCCTAATATACTCTTTTCCCCATATACCTAATATACTGAATACTATTTTCTGTTCTACTCCTTCTCCATATTCTTTGCTTCTCAATTTATCAGATAGAATAACACTATACGACCCTGTGAAGGGCACCTCGGAAAGTCTACCCGTGATTGATGATCCCCACTGTCCTGGAATTCCAATATCCTTTATTGTGTTTGTCTGAATCGGAAAATGGCTCTCATAGGCGGATTGCATCCGTCCAATAGGACAGAAACGAAGGATATTTACATTTATGATTTTGTGTCCGCCAGATGGAGCCGCGGAGCTGACATTCCCAACCTTCGCTCCTTATTTGCCTACGCTGCCTCTTCTTCTACTAGACGTATCTACTTTGCCGCTAGGCACGATGGGCATGGCAACCCTCTCGCAATTGCAGAAGCTTATGACGTGGAGGAGGATAAGTGGGAAATTCTTCCTCCTATGACCCAAGAACGCGTCAGATGTCGGAAGGAAAGTTCATGGTATCAAGCAGACTTAGTAGGGATCCGGCGCAGAATATACTGGACAGAAGTACAGACGTTTTGGATCCGATGATGAAGTATGCGTTGCATCACACACGGTTGATGAAGTATGATAGCGAGAAAAACGTTTGAACTGCGGTTGCTTCTCTTCCGCCACATTTTCTCTATTTTAGAAGTGTTACACAGTGGCACGACTAGATTTTTGTGTCCATGAAGCGCATCAGTTACCTGGTTCACCTCTCAACTGGGCAATCCATTACAATAGAGAGTGGGGAAAAATTTGTTTACAATGTAACAACCTTGGAGATCTAAATAAGCTATATTGCTCATAAAGCATCTCCTCTTTCATTGCTTTGTCCTTGGGGAATACGTTGCTTTGTCCTTGTGTTGTTTTTAAGTTATAAAGTAAGATTTATTATTCATCATTTCTTTGTATTTATGAATATATATATTAATCTATTTACTTTTTGACATTTACTTAATTATAATCATATTAAGAAATTATTGTAAAAATATATGATTATCACATTCAAGTTTAAATAATTAACATAAATTAATATCACCGCAAGCCACTTTTGAATAATTAACCTACAATATGAATTTTCGTTAAGGACGGTTAAATAATATTTAACAAAATTAAATAAAAAAATATAGAATTGAATTTTCGTTAAGGGCTGTTAAATAATATTTAACAAAATTAAATAAAAGAATATAAAAATTCTATGATGAGGGGAAGTATGCTTTATTATTCACGTAAATTCACTTAATTGATACATAATAAATTAATATTGATTTTAAATTTATGTATTTTTAAAATATAATACAATTAAATACTAATTTTGGGAAAAAGATTTATTTTTCATTACAAATTTAGTAAAATTCAGTCAAATGAGTAGAATTTTAATATGATTTATGTTTAATATGAGGAAAGATGATCCAAAGGTTAGTGTGTGCTTAAAGGTGGATGCCCTTATAAGCTTGGTCAATCCCGACAAATAATCTTCACTCCATTAAACTATTATGAATGGAAGACATAAGTAGTTATTCTCTTGCAAATTAAAGGCTTGTATAGGATTATAATAGAAACAGAGACTGAACCGAATTCGACAGTGGAGAAAGACTACAAATAAATTTTGGACTGGACCACATTGGAAGGAATTTTTGGGAAGCAGGATATGTTTCGAGGTCATTAGTTGGAGAATGAGCTCGTTTCTTTGAGCTCAATTAACTTCGACATTATTAAGGACTTCTTCACAACATTCAAATCATTATTTTTGTAACTCGAACTATGTGGTATAGACAAGAAAGAAGAGAAAATCATTCTTTTGATTCTATTAAAACTAGCATACCCCCAAAGTGGGGGAAGGAAACGTCGAACATCGAATAGAATCCATGGTATATATGTTAGAAAATAAAAAAAAAATCTTAAAATATAATGGGTTGTACTGTTATTAATCACCTAATTTTGTTTCCTTTTTTGAAATTCAAATATTTCATAGATGCTATTTTCCATTTATAGTTACCTAACTCCTCTTAAGCTAAAAAAACAACAACAATTAAACCATTTTGATGATAAAAGGAGGTTAAAGGGTTTTTCCCAAAAAACAATCTTGGTTGACATTGATGAAGCGGTGCACTCTCTTGTGTTCAATGCCAAAACTCTACGCTCTCTTGTGATTATACATCCAAGGAAGCCCTACTTCAACATTCCTACAAGAGCACTCTTCACAATCATATCACACTGAAATCCATTGTAATCATTTCTCTATGTATGGCTATATTTTGCTTCAGATCTGTGAGGTTGGCGCAAGCCAAGAGTACAATGGTAAACATTTTCATCCTGAGCATGCTCTATGGTTTCTTTCCCACTACCTATGTTGTGGCTATCTCTACTACCTTTTTTACTATAATCTCACTGATGACATTGACAAGCAATGCACCCATCACATTAGTGGTTCGTAAACAGGCACATGTGACACTTATTGATACATTGTGGATAGACACACACTGTACTTGTTTATATGTACAGACGACGAAAGGATCTAGAGAACCTTCCCTTAAAATAACACCTTCTTCAAATTAGTATAAAAGTGGATTGCACACCCAAATTTACCTTCACATGTGCTACAGAGGAATTTATCCAAATAGTTGATGTGACATGTGATACAAATGAGTTCATATAACAGGTTGATGCAACTTGTGATACACAAGACATAATGAATATGGTTGATGTTATGTGTGATACATAAGACTTAATAGTTGATGCACAAGACACAAAAGATATGGAATCTTCCAAAGATGAGTCCAAAAAAGACACACAAAATGACAACAACAACATAAAAAAATGTGAAGAAGTAAAAGAACAAAGTCAACGTGATATTTCCAGGATGTTTGTGAGACCTTGGGAAGAATTATCATTCAAAAAAGATTGAAATGGATTAGGATATGACAAAAGAAACAAATTTCATATCCCAGATTACTCTAAACCAATTCATTTTGTGTGCTCGGGATTTCATGAAGAAGTGAAGAATATTACAAATAAATGCCAACATTGTCATAGATTTGGTCACTTGGAGTCATGTTGTTTTGATCCCCATCCTTTTCTTCATTGTGGGAAAAAAAATCACTTCTCAGAGAAATGTCACAAGAATAAAAAGGTTAACCAAACAATTAATTATGGATGAATACATTCATGGAAATGGAATCACCAAGTAAAGAAACTACATCAATTTTATCGTCTAGTCAAGAAAGAGGTAAAACCCCAGTTGCATAGAGAAATGGAAACATTCAAAATCTTTCAAACAACTATTCTAGATGTTTTTGGTCATGATCCAGATCCAATTCTATACGTTCTTTCAAAATTAAGTCCAAAGTGGTCCCCTTATGGCGTAGTTTTTAAGCATGGCCCTAACGGGATGAGTAACACATGGTTGTTTCCACATGCCCACTTTGTGTTATGATCAAATGGAATAAGTATGGTAATCTCTTGAGCATGGAGAGGGATCAAATCTCTTGAGGTTCAAACTTTTAACCTCTCCTCAAGTGTTTCAATCCGAAGAAAGGTTAGCACATCTAGAGTTTTGATCCCTCTATATACTTGATAGATCCAAAGTTAAGATGAATGTAAGCTCTTTAATTTATTTTTACATACTCATATTATGCATAGTGTGTTCTAATACAATAGTAATGGAGTTTTCTAAATCTTTTATGTTTTATATTTATATATAATAAAAACGCTCAGATATTTAAATAATCTTATGGTTTTAATAAAAAATTTACTACAAAATAATTATTTTGAATTTGATAATCACTCAATGTTATTTTAAAATTTATTATTATTTAAATATTGTTTTTTTTAGTGAGTTCCAATTTCTACTTAATGATATAAGAAATCTAACTCACCTTCCTACTTAATAATATAAGAAATCTAACTCACCTTCCTACTTAATGATATATAAGAAATCTAACTCACCTTCCTACCAAAATAACTAAGGCTATGAGTTTTCAACTGTATAATAATGTGAATGGGAAAACATAAACCTAATATAATGATTAACTATAAACAGTAACATAAACCAGAAACATAAACAACAACCATGAATATATAAACTATTAACTCTCATAATCCTATATCAAAAAACCTAATCACACTTTCCTCCTTGAACTTATTGCAGTTTTCAAATCATGTTATAATGAGAAGTTATATTGTGCTTGCCCTTGTGTGTAGGTTTTGAATGTACTGATAAATGCATATGTGCTTGCCCTTGTGAATAGGTTTTGAATGTACTTATAAATGCATATTTAATTGATTGGTATAACTAACTATATCACTATGTGTCAAACACTTGCAAGTTTATGATTAACTATAAATAGTAACATAAACCATAAACATAAACAACAACCATGAATATATAAACTATTAACTCTCATAATCCTGTATCAAAAAACCTAATCACACTTTCCTCCTTGAACTTATTGCAGTTTTCAATATCATGTTATAATGAGAAGTTATGTTGTGCTTGCCCTTGTGTGTAGGTTTTGAATGTACTGATAAATGCATATGTGATTGCCCTTGTGCATAGGTTTTGAATGTACTTATAAATGCATATGTAATTGATTGGTATAACTAACTACAACGCTATGCGTCAAACACTTGCAAGTTGTTATGAATAGAAGTTGGAAAGATAAGGGAACACTATGCACCCACTTGTGATTTTGTTTAGGGTTGTGCATGTATTAAGTGATAGTGATATGGTATGGTATGAAGCATTTATATGTGATTCATAGAGTTGTTTTTCTTCGCTAGAGAATGAGGGAATTGGTTTGCGTGTTTGAATGGAGGTGCACATGGGATGAATGGATTGGTTGGAAATGTCTAGGATCATGGATTCAAGGGAAGACGTTCATGGATTGGTTGGAAACGTCTTGGACCATGGAGTCAAGGGAGGGTGATTATCATATGCTCGATATAAGGGGCACTATAGATGCACAAAAGGAGAGCCAAAAACATTGTGGGGAACCTACTGGTCGAGGGCGTGTAGCCGACGGGGAGTAGGGACATGTAGGCTAACACTCAACCATAGACAAGTCGGTCATATCCACAAGTGACAAAAGTGGGAGTTGTTGATCCTTTCTAAATTACTCCCTAAGGAGTGGCAACGAATCATGTGGATATTTTGACCATAAACTATTTGATTATCATATAATGAGTGTTTAGATCTTCCAAATTAATGGAGTCTTGAAATGAAAAAAGTTGTCTTATGCTTGATATTATTACACTTTATCAACAAAAAAGAAAGCTTGGTTTGTGGTAAACTACAGGAGACCACTAAGTCTTTGAAATTCCCTTATGGGTCGTCTTGATGCTTAATGCTCTTGATTGAGATCGCACGACTTACTTGGTCAGTACTACTATATTTTGAATGAAATTGTCTGTAGAATATGATATCAAAACCATACAGAAAATTGTAAGCTTGGAAAATATTGAATCAATCGGAAGACCCAAATTCTTATGTCATTTTTATCACAAATTTAATCATGATCATTGAAATTGAATGGGAGAATACCTTTGAAAAAGAATCATTGGACCTGTCCATTTGTGATACTGTACAAAAATGCATGTAGGTGTCTCCCCTTACACCCAGGTTGGGTCAAATGGTTGTTAAATCAAGGACTGTATTGATGGCATAATTCCCACACCTCATCCAGTGTTCCTCCATTTCTCGCAAAAACATGAATGGTTGTTCAGTCCATATCTCTTCTAATAGCATTCCTCCCTCACCTCATCTAATGTTATACAATTTCATGCAAAAATTCCCAAGTTGTACTATCATCACACTAACATCATCTTGAGAGTTTCTGGTTATTCCTAACTCTACAAGATTTTTGCAAGAAGCGTTAGGGAATCCTCTAAATGTTGTCAAATTAGACTACTTCTAGATGTAGACAGGCATGGAAATATCTACTGCTTCTTGATTACAGAATTTATCGGATGTGATTTCAATCTTTCCGGTGTCTGGTTTAGCGGTTATCCATCATTTCACGTGTGAAGTGCTTGTTTCCCTAGCTACAACTAGAGATCCCTGAACTCACCAAAGACTATGGAGAAGATTCACATATCCACCTAAATTCTCTATTTGTTTTCACTCGTCCTCCCTTCCATCTCAATGATCACATGTAAGGGATTCAGAAGCACCATCTATGCTAATAATTGCTAACAATTCCTAGCATTGGAAGCCACTACGTTACCATCTATAAGTAGAGAAATTAAACAAGTAGTACCGCTGCCAACCTCCTTCCTAGATAAAATATATGAGAAAAACAACACGGTGAGGCTATGCTCACTTCTATATTATTCAATGAAGACGGATTACATATTTATATAGGAAAAGAATCTCCTGAGTCGGCTACATGCAAACCAAAGACAACTAGACTCTTAACTAAGAACTGACTCTTAACATGCCTACAACTGACTCTCACAACTGAAGCTCTCACAACTGAAGCTTATAACTGGTGCTTACAGCTGGTTCTTTCTCCATTATTTCTAAGTCTCCCCCTTAATGGACAATGGATTGACTTCTACATCTAACATCTCCCTAAACAGTTCAAACTTAATCTTTCCAAGAGGCTTAGTGAAAATATCAACAACATTTTCACTAGTATTACAATACACAAGAGTTATTTCATTTGATTGCAACTTTTCTCGAACAAAATGATACTGAGCTTCAACATGCTTTGTCCTTGCATGAAAAATTGGATTCTTCACAATATTGATTGAACTTTGATTGTCACATCTGATCATCGTAGGTTCCTTTCGTTCTTCTCCAACATATTGAATAAGTCTTCTTAACCAAACAGGTTCACAAGTTGTTACACACAAGGCTTTATATTCTGCATCAGTAGAAGACAAAGATACAGTAGGCTGCTTTTTACAGCTCCATGAAACAACCTCGGATCCAATGCTAAATGCATATCTTCGATCATCCATATTGCCAGCCCAATCAGAATCTGAATAACCTGTCAACTCAGCATTAGATGCATCAGTATACTTAATACCATAATCAAGTGTACCTTTTAGATACCTGAGTACTGCCTTTGCTGCATTCCAATGGATTTCATGAGTTTTTGCCATGAACTGACTTAACACACTCACAGAATATGAAATATCAGGTCTAGTTGTGGTGATATAATTCAGACTACCCACCATC
>SNQJ01S0064536.1:0-26561 GCA_010110895.2 Picea sitchensis
ATTAATAAGGCCTAACAATAAGGAAGAATAAGTCAAATGTAAGAAGACCTAATAGAATCTTCCTCTTCTAGAAGGATCTTCATCTAGATTGTTCTTTTGGATAGACATATTTAGTATAAATAGGGGTAGAGGGTATGAGAATTTTTGTCTTGGATATTATTGTAATAGATCTCTTCTCTTCTAGAGGTTTCCCCCTCAAAGAGGCAAGTGAAAATTTCTCTCAGTAATCAAAGTGATGTTTCTGGTGTTATTCTGGTATTATTTTGGTATTATTGTAGTGTTGTTCTGGTTATATCATTGTTTATCTGCCATTTCTAGCTAATTATTTATGTTCTTCATACTATTTTATATCTGGAATATTCCAAGGAACATTGCTCTTAGTAATCAAAGTGCTCTTTATGGTGTTATTCTGGTATTATTTTGATATTATTGTGGTGTTGTCCTGGTTATATCATTGTTTATCTACCATTTCTAGCTAATTATTTATGTTCTGCATATTATTTTATATATGG
Source organism: Picea sitchensis (assembly GCA_010110895.2). Classification (NCBI taxonomy): domain Eukaryota; kingdom Viridiplantae; phylum Streptophyta; class Pinopsida; order Pinales; family Pinaceae; genus Picea; species Picea sitchensis. Next base: position 513 of record SNQJ01S0064536.1, read on the forward strand.
AATATTCCATAGTTGGTGTTTTGGAGGGAATACAGGTTAATTCCACCCATATCTATGCTCAATCATAGGCCATGTAATTCATCCTTTTTATCGGGCCATGTTTCCTCTATATGCTTCATGTCTATTGAATCTGTTGGGATTCTCATAACTCCTAGCTCACTTCTATGTGATACATGCCACTCCTCCAACATGAGTAATTATTTGTAACAAAAGAGCCTTTGAATCCTTGGAATTATAGGCATGTACCTCCATATCTTACGAGCATGACCATGTTCCTTACCCTTGTTTATTTATTTCTGGTGCCTTTCATTCCCACATTCTGGACATATCTCTTTGTATGCATATTTTTTCTTGTACATAATCCAATAATTCAAACATGTGTGGTATGATATGTACTCAACACCCAATATTTTCAACATTTTCTTTACCTCTGTGCATCTATCAGGCAATGAATTATCTCAAGGAAGTACCTTATCTTAGAGTAACCTGAAATTAGTGGGAAATAAAAATGTACACCATCATTAAGCATGCATAAAATCAACCGTTTTCTTCCTTCATTGTGTGACAATATTCCTTAAAAAATTAGGGTCCACTTAATGGTTAGTTACTTCAAAAATGTCAAGAAACACATGCCTGACATACCATTGTTTTCAAGTTGTACAGTAACATTTTTGTCCCTAGTTGAGTAGGCCCTGACCCATGTCCAAAGAAAGGGGTGGTGGAAGCACATTTCAGGTTTTCGAAGAAGGTATCAATGATATCAATGTCATCTTGTATTTCATTTTGTTGGAATGCATGTAACAATATTCCCTCCATGGCTTGGGTATCCCATACGAAATCATCCATACCAACGTCTATATCATTGCCTTTGTTCCCAACATGTGAAGAACTTGTGTTGTTGTAGAGGTTTTGAATTGGTGACTCAGGACATAGTGGTAATTGAATAGGTGGTTGATTCAACCATGATCGACATGCTCCCTCTCTATGTTGTGTTCATTTAATAGAAATTTTGTGACTTGACATCATAGTGGGGTGCAATGGTAGATGGTAGACAGGTTGTTCATCATCAGAATCCTGATTGTAAAAATATTAAACATTACATCAATAATATTAGTAACACAATACATTTGATATGATCAAACATTATACCAAACATTTATTAAAAGCATGGGAATTTTTCCCCCAATAATAAACATGCAACCAACCACTTTATAAAGAAAATGTTGAATTAAACAATACATTTACATTAGTTCCATTGAAAATCCAAAAATACAATCACTCAATCATTTTTTTCTTATACCCCAAGGGGTGTCTACATAAAAGAGATCCAATTTAGAGTGTAATACCATTGACCTTGGTTGGTTGTTGGAAAATGGCATGTTATAATTGATAGATTAAATCAACTGCCAATTTTCATCAAACATCCACATGTGGTATATTTCTCTTGATCAGAGCTTGTGGAATTTTGGGACTACTAAAATATCTTGGGAATTTGAACTCAATCCTGAATCATGGTCCTGCAAAATTCAATGAACAATTATTCAAGTGAACATGCATACATAACACAAATTCAATGAGATAAATAAATTATAAATGAAATCTAGACTTACTGCAATCGGTGAGGGTGAACTTGAAGGACTTGCAATGAAATGTAATGATCTGGAATCTAAAAAAAAGTGGTCATTTGATATTATAATTACTTTTTTCTTGCATTTGAGCCAAAACCATCATTTTAGGAAGCATAGAACAATCTAACTTCAAACAAATTTTTGAATAACTTTTAAAGTTAATGGTGCGCCTAATTATATCATGACACCCGGTGTGTCTATATATCAAAAATGCCCCAGTGCGGTAAGTTATGAGAGGCACCGAAAATTGACCTCTGTTATTGCCTTCACAAAGCAAAATATCCACAAAATTCAAATGTGGATGTTTGAATTTGCATTTTGTAAATTAAATTGTTTGTTGGGGCATTAGTGCTTAAACATCTCATTGGTGCTATACAAACCGTATAGCACACCAATTCAACAAGTTAAAAAATAACATGTGCATTTATGATTAATGCATCGTAATATACAATGAAAAATGTGTCGGTGTGTTTTTATGTAGACACCACACCGGTGCTCTATGTACTTTACAGTGCACCGGAGAAGTAAGTTACAAAATAAAAAAATAAAACAATACATACGTTTATCATCAATGCGTCGAAATATACAACAAAAAAATGAGTGGGAATTTCAGTTTTCTATATGTATGTGTTAATAAATGAAAACCTTTTCTTTCTTTCATTCGTTTGCCAAAATTTAGAGGGGAGATTTATGTAAGAGAGATTTACAAGAAAAAACTTTGGAGTGGATGCATTTTTTTGAAGAGGTAAATTCAAAAGGGATCGTCGTAGGTCACATAAAAATCTACAGAGGAGAAATTTCAGGTATATGATTTCATTCTATTGATCGTCTTAATCTTTCCCCTATTTGATTCAAGCAATTTTCAGTGCATTCTCAAAAACATAAAAGGGTTTCATAGTTACCTTCGATATTGGGAGCCCTAACTTCCTTGTTGTTTTTCTTGTTTTCCCTCTCTATATTTCACAATGAGAATTATTTTTAATCAATAGATTTTTATAGGGTTTCTTTACTTATGTATGGGTGTTTGGCATCCATTGCAATGGAACCATTCATTGCATCGGATCCCAAACCGTCGTGTTGTTGTTGTTGTTGTTTTTAAACACCTACATAATGCACACTATACAATGATAGAGCAATGGTGTGGATGTTCATGTCAACAACACCGCTAGATTTAAATTAGAAATAACATTCTTTTCAAAAACTCCTAAGCAGTTAGCGGTGTGCATTGTTCATATAAACAACAATGTTGAGTTTAAAATGGAAATGATATTGTTTTTGGTGAGGAAACCGCTATATTTTAAATTTGTTCATGGCTTGATGGTGCATGATAAACAATACTTAGGCACTAGTTATTTTATTAATTTAAGCATTGCGTGAATACAACAATTTGTAAAATGTTTTCGATTTTGCAACAACACTGTTATTATATACCAATGTGTAGACATATGGTTAATGCTCTAGTGTGTACTGATTTACTATACACATCAAAATCTTATTTTGTTAAAAAATTCATAGTTATTGTATCTGATGATTCCTAGCTTTTGTTTTTTCAGGGAGATTATGAAAACTCCAAGGTACAAATGGAGGGAAAACCTATCCGTTCCAGTAGGGATGTCAAAAAAAGTGTAGAAGGAGATGGTAAAAGAAATGAGCATAATTGTGTCACTGGAGGAGCCATCCCAATGAAAATGTGCATCAGAGGTATATAATAATTCATTTATTCTTTTATGTACATCGAATTCAATTATCACATGAAATACTAATTTTCAATTGTATTGTTGCAGAAAAGAAAAAATATGGAACCCATTCGGCACAAAAGATAGGATGACGAAGAATAAAATGGTTGATCGCAAACTTTGTGAGTACTTACATTTTTGACCTTAAGATTTCATGTTTGTTATGATATTTATATTTAAATAATTAATTTACACTTGTCCATGGATGTTTTATAATAGGTGCTAACATACAAAGAGGAGCCAACCCATTAATTGAATTTAATTATCACATGAAATACTAGTTTTCAATTGTTTTGATGCAGAAAAGAAAAAATATGGAACCCATTCAACACAAAAGATAGGACAGTGAGGAATAAAATGGTTGATCAAAAACCTTTGGAGTACTTACATTTTTGACCTTAATATTTCATGTTTGCTATGATATTTATATTTAAATAATTAATTTACACTTGTCCATGGATGTCTTATAATAGGTGCTAACATACAAAGAGGAGCTAACTCATGAATTGACAGACATTGGGTTAAGTATGGGTTGTGAGTATATGTTGAAGTATCAAGGTTTAAATGAACAATTTGTAATTAATTATGTTGTTTAAATTCCTTTGTATTATAATTAATAGAACAAGAAGAAACCTTTATATTAATTATATCGATTGTGCTTTGTCATGGTGTAGTAAATATGCATGAAACAAAATAAGGAGTGCAACCAACAAAATATATTTTGAGAGAAGGTATGGAGCAAGACTTCTAAAGAATGTGTATTGTTTATGAAAGACTCGTTGTTATGGTATGTTTTTTTATTTACACAATCATGTATATTCTAGTACTACAAACATGCACACGCGCGTGTGCACACACAAACACATACTTATTACACTTTATTTCTATGTTGTAGATGCAATATGAAGAGGTAGAACATAAAAAATGGGCCAATCAAGAATACATTACGTTAAATCACCAAAGTACACTATCGCCTACAAATGATGAAGAAATGAGACATGTGTTGACGATTAAAATTGTCAACGAAGTTTCGCCCACAAAGTGTTGCTACATCCTATTATTATAAAACTAATAATACTAGTAGGTGGGATCCCCTTGAACTATTGAAGATCAGATATGTTCATTTTTTATGTTGTGATTATGTGCAACACGACTTACATGGTTGATGAGATATTGTTGCTATTGGTTATGATTTGAGCTTATGAAGTGTTGATTCCTGATGTTACTACAACCTATGTTATTCATTAATGTCATTGCTATCTGTTCTTATCGCACCTGCACAACAAATATGTTAGTGAAATTACATGAAAGGCAGTTTTGGGAGAGGCAAAATACTATAACAAATGCAAAGAAAAGGGACCTAATTCTACAATACTACATGCAAACAATTGGAAGGAAATGAGAAGACTTCATGATTATTGTTAAACCCTAGCTAGCAAGTAAATGGATATGAAATTTTGATTGGGTTATATGGTTAATACGCATATGGTATGAAATGTTGATGGCACATTTGGAAAGGTAATAGTGTTATTGGTTGAAAGGTAATAGTGTTATTGGTTATGCGAATGGTTGAATTATATGGGACTTGAATTATGTTATGGCATAAGTCGCACTATTGGATTTTAATGTGGTGATGGTTTCGATACATGGTTTGATTAATGGTTAATGAAGAATGTGTTGGCATGTACTGATGAATTAATGCATTATGGGTGGAGGCGACTTGAATTTACTTCACGTCACCTTTACTCCTCCTGTTAGCCGCCACCCTAATCGGGCTATTGTTCGATCTTGATGTTGTGGTCATGCTCCGAATTTTTAGCATGAAGGAATTGCTCGACCAACTCTCATTTTAAGGAATTCGATTACAGGTATGTCTTATTTTGGCCATTCACGACTCTGCTTTGGTTATGAAATGATTACTGGATCATTGTATTGGTCTATGTTTTCCTAAGTGTTGCAACTGTGTGAACTTTGGGTTCTTGGAATGAAGAGTGGATGGTTCTTCCTGTAATAATTTTGAGTTCATAGAGGTTATTGGTCTTCCTGGGTGATGTCTCTTTGTTACCACTATTGGTTTAGTTGGAGGGTTTTTGTTTAGTCTTGGGTGGATAGTTATCTTCATGCACTATCACTAAATCCAGTCTTTGGCTTTCATGGGTTTAATGGTTGAAGGTTTTTTGCGTCACTATGTTTTGTTCACTTCAGCATTGCTTGATTTCACCACTAAGAGTCGCAAAATGGGTTCTCATGTTCTTACTCGGCCTTGTCTTCACCTTCGTGTTGTGGTTATTTAATCAAAGAACACGAGGTTTATACCCTGTGTGCATTAAATAACCTTTTCCAGGATGAACTAGAGCCCTACCTTTTTGGTTATGGCCCCTATCATGGATTAGTACATGTCCATGAATGAGTCATGTTTCTTCCTATTTGCATTGTGGCCTTAGAGTTTTCACCATTATAAAAGTGGTTCTACTCTCCCTGTGTTGGCTACAGAACAAACCTTAGCCTTCCAGTCTGAAGATTGATAGAGAAGACCAACCTAGCCAGTTGGTTTTATGACTTGGTTATGGTTGACTGGTGGTATAATTGTCAACTTTTGAGCACAGGCTTGACCAGTTTCTCATGTGACAGTCATGTTGGTTGGTATATAGTCATTGACTCTGTTATTACAGTGGTAAACCGTACATTGTCAATTTCACTTTCAAAGCACACGGTTGCTCCCCTTATGTTAATAACTCGGTATTGTCAATGGAGAAGGCCACTGCCCCAATTCAAATTGATGTGTGGGTATGCGTGGTTGTCACAACTTGTTAGGGCAATTGATTTTATGACAGTGATGAATTGGTTGGTTGATACACAGTCACTATTATTTATGCACTAAGGATTGTTTAGATGGCATTGGTTACAAATGTTTGATGTTTCTCACACATGTCGTGTTGTGTGTATGATGTTTTCGCACAATAAAATAATGGTCGTGGTAACTATGGTTTTCTTTGGAGCTGAATGACTATTGAATTGAATCACTATAGAGAATATATCCACTACATCCTTATTCTTGTTTGATTGTATAAGCCTGAGTTTTCATAGCATAGTCGATTACGGGTGACTAAATCGAAACAAGATTGTGTTTAAATCAATGGCTCAACATGATGGGTTGAGTTATTACCGTGACTGTTTGTTTGTTGTGTTAAGTGGAAATGTTGCATCGTGGTGTTTTGTTGGCTGCGCACTGTGTATAACATAGATGGTTTGGGTTTTCACACTCAGGGATACCCATAGGGTTTTAAGCATGTTTTGTTGTAGCACGATCATTTGTTGAGATAGGATTGTTGTCGATACCTCGTCGGTTGGATAGGTGGCCTAGATTTTTACAGTCACATTGGATTGGGCTTGCACAGTGATGAATTTACACTTGCATGATTGAATTATTCGGCACATATATTGTGTTGGAATGGTGGTTGTTGTCTGTTTAATTGTCAATTCGGGTTTTAGCAATTTGATTTTGATTATTGGGTGATTGCCTATATTTATTTTAACGAACGTCATTGGATTCAAAATGACAGACCCTATGGCAGTGATACTGTGACTTCATTGTTATTTTTGGAAATATGAATTGGAGTATATTTTTTGATTGAAGTAATGTATGGGTAGTGGTTGATTTTGATGGTTTACAGATTGGAAATGGGTATTGTTCAAAAATTGTTATAAAATGCAATGAATGTAAATGAAAGGAACATAAACCCTTACAAATTGGGTGAATACATACTATCTCGTGGTGACAATGTGTTGTATATTTGATTATGAACAAAGAACTAGTGAAATGCACAAAAATTGTTATTTGGTCAAAATGATCGATGATTGATACATCTCTTTTCACATAATGTTTTGTTGATCACTTAGTTAATTTCATGAACATTAATCATCTTTCTTCCCTTCCATGATTTCATTTTCCGCTAATTACAAATCCCATCACCTTCCCATTTCATTTTTCACTCCCTATTCTGAGATTTATTACAGTCAAGAGAATTTTGGTGCTAAGGCAATTGGAAGTGGCAGTGTCTTGAGTGGATTACAGTGATGTTTTATTGGTTTTCTTTTTAGTTGATTGTTGTTGTCATTGAGTAGTGAACATGTATTTTCCCTCCTCATTATGTCATATTTTCGTTTAATACAAACCTCTCACATATCCCATAAACCTTTTTCACCCCCCTGCTCATTGATTAATAGTAAGACAATTTGTATGGATTGGATTGCATGAGTCTGATACATTACTGAGTCAAATATAATTCATATTTTTAAGAGTTGTCATGTATGTTTATTTTAAAGACTATATGCTAATCGATCATGCATGCAAGATGAGTTTTTTCTGTCGAGGTATCCATGGCCAAGGAAACAGAGGAAGAGGTAATTGGAACCCAGGCCCAAGAAGGCCTAGGTTCTCCATACATTTTAACGTTGATTCACAAGATCTTGGCCAATTGTTTCATGTCAGATTCTTCAATTGGATTGGGTAGAGAATAGTCCAACCTAGGCTTGAAAGGCCTCCTTTCCAAGCTCTGTAAGCCCCTGGTATCCCTGTACCTCCTCATGTCTCGTTACAACCCGAGGTCCCTAAAAACGATGGATGGCAGGAGATTGTCCACATGATAGTCTTCCAACATCGTGGCTGGCCCAACTTGTCCCTTCTTGCTCCTCCACCTTTTAACCCCATTGCCCAAGCTTCCCCTGACCACTCACTAGTGCAATCCTCCCATGCTAGCAAGAGATTAAAAACTAAGTCCCACCATGCCCTTGATAAAGGAAAAACCATTGTTTCCCCTTCCTCACTCTCCAATGGCTCTGACAAATCTGTGTCTTCCCGGATGCATTTGAGGGATGATTGTTCCCATGTGATCAACGTGATTAGGCCTAAAGGCTCCACACAACCAAAGGCAAATTCAAGAAAGTAAAGAGGTGATAGCAACAATCAAGGAAGGGTTGCATCAAAGACTGAGAAATATGGATTTGGTGTTTTATTTTATCTATTGTTTTATGACAGTTGACTTCAAGGATCTTTGGACAATATGTTTTATTTTGGATATATGAGTATTATTTTGAAATAATTTCAAATTTCATAAGCTAAAATTGCCAAAACTGAATATGTTGATGGGAGGCACAAGGAGGTGTGTTTTTTCTTAACTAATGGTTATGTTATGATTATTATTATTGTTATGAACTAAAGGGAGTCACAAGGGGAAGATGGAAGCAAAAGCATACTAAGTTTTAACTATTACTATGTTATTATTTATTTATGAACCTTATTTTAACTATTACTCTTCCCCCTAACTAAAGTTAGTTGAGTCTTTTAATTAACTTAACTAATGAATTGTTTCAACTTCTTCAACCAATTCTAATTTGTTAAAAGCACAAGGAAAGGGAGGAACAAGAGGAAGATGGAAGCAAAAACATACTAATCTTTTCTCTTTGAGTTATGTTGAGATAGTTCAGTTTTCATTCATTCATTTATTCATCACAAGCCTAATTCTCTTTTATGATAGCAGGGTCTTATTATAGATAGTATTAAAGGCTGAATCAAATCATTCAGACACTTGTTTTTCAGAGGTGTTGATCTATATTTGATAGTCTATGTAGACTTGTATGTTTTTAAATTAGTTTTCATGAATGATAAAGGTGATTGTGTAGAGTCAAGTGGGCAACAATCTGTGGCAAGTTGATCCATGTTTTAGAGTTCAATTTTGGTTTTCTTTCAGAGGTCCTTTTGTATGTTCCATTGGGGATGTCTAAGTTTGACTTTGGTCCAAGATTTTTGTATGAGATTTTGTAAAGAAAATGACTCTTTGATGAATTGGAATGAAATAAAGGATTGCTTTATGTCTCATCCGTCTTGATTATCATCTTGGTGTCTTTACTTATGTTCTTACATTTATTTCAACAACTGATATATTTAGAAAATTACATAAAAAAGTGAATTTCTAGCAAGATTTTTGTTGATAAAAGACTAGCCTACGCACTCGTAATTAATACTTGTGAGTTAGGATGTTATTTTGTTGGCTATAAACATAGGGTGATATTCCCGTCTACTTTGTTTTAGCCAAGTAAATTCTGAAAATGCTTGAGTAAGATCATTTCATATATTTTCCTCAACATTTATTTGGTGACCATACTGGGGAGATCTTCGATATCTCTCTGGTCAATTTTATATTCGATTTTCATAGATACATCTTTCTTTTCTGAATTTGATTCTTTGATTGTTTCACCATTAATGACTGTTCATGTTACAAGGCAGCCCAAACTGGATCCCAGTCTTTAAGACCAGACCAACATTGCTTTGAACCTGTTTAACACCATTCTAGATATTGCCAATACCCGTGCCGAACTTAACCATTCTTGGGCAACAATTGAACGAGATATTAGTGCTCAAGAACAGTTGGAGGCTAGACATAGACATCCTAGAAATCATCAGTAACCCTTTGTTCTTCAAGTTTTTGCCTTTCTTTCATGTCCTTAGACTCTCATGCTTCTAAAAGAAGAAGAGGCTTGTCACCTAAAATCAATCCTATTGCTGAAATAGGAAGAAGAAACGTTGTTTTATCTATCCAACAAAGTTCTCTAAGGTGGACTTTATCTTATTTGTCTAGCTCGTTTTTCTTTCCCTCGCCTATCACCCATAGGATGGCATCTAGTGGAGGCTTTGGTGGGATTGGAAGTGCTCCATCTTCTCAATACTCATCATCATCAGTGATTGGTAGCTTGTAAAACCACCATATCCTTGTCCAATCTACCACAAATCCCACCAAAGTCATCAAAAGGTAAGCACTTTTTCAGTTCTAAGAAGATGCCACAACCACACCATGGCATGTGTCCTCTCCTCTTAACCTAACACCTACTACTCGCCCACTTCCAAAGTTTAAAGAGCATTTTCCTAAGTTTTCATGAAATAAAACTCTTAGTACAAATGAACACCTAGTGGAATTTTCAAATGCTTGTCATAACATAGGGGCCAACAACAATGACACCTACATGTGTTTGTTCATCAATTCCTTGGAAGGAAAGGCTTCATCCGATTTCTTTGACCTTCCTCCTAATATTCTATCTACTTGGGAGGAGTTGATTTATTGGTTCCGATCCACTTATGGGAAATCCAAAAGCCCTGCTGAGAAGTTAAGGGAATACAATAACATCACTTATAAAGATGGTGAGACCATCAAGTCTTTCAACTTGCATTTCACAAAGTTGTACAATCAAATCCCCGAACTTATCCACCCTCAAAACCAAACCTCTTTACTACAATGCATTGACTTCTCCCTACCATCACAGGCTTGAGGAAAAAGCCATTGATAATCTCGGTTCCTCTCTACATACATGTTCAGAGTATGGATAACAGCTTGAAAGAACTAGTCTTCCCTGGGGGGAATCAGTGAGACAAACAGACATGTCCGCTCTCTTGCAGCTGGTACAAGATATGAAAAATCGTATGATAGAGTTCGAGTGAAAGGGTATTGTCTCCCTTCTCACCTGTGGAGCTTCAACCTCTTATGCACCCCCTTTTAGGAATCTGGTTGAAAACAAATTTTGGCCTAAGGCTATCTTGATTCGGAGTTGGTGTAACTTTTGCTAGGAACACCACGAAGAAACCACATGTGAGATAAAGAAGAGTGCCAGAGATAATATCTTTGGTAAAAGACCAGAAGCTACTATTGTTGTCCTAGACTTTGCAGATACAGAGGATGAAATGGTCATCAACACAAGGAACAAAGCCTATGCTCCCAAGAGGAAAATTGATCCTCCCCATAGTTCTTCTAGCCCAATCTCATCCTCAACCGTTGCTATGCCCCAGGTTCCTAAAATTCCTGAGAGTCAAAGAATCACTCCCCATATTCCCTCTTCTAAATACAATATCTTGAATCAATTGGCCAACATCAAAGAAGATGAAACCCTTCTAGACATGGTTGTCGTCCCTGAACAACAGATGCATCTGAAACAATTCATGGAAGGAAAAGCTTTCGTTGTAGCCAATCTTTCCGAAGAGGTAGACAAAGAGGATTCTTTTGTAAATAAAGTAGGTGTACATAACTTTAGATACCCTGTAAAAAAAAAAAAAACTTTTTATATTTCTGTAAAGATCATGGATAAGATTGCCCATTGTTGCCTCATTGATGGTGGTTCAGTCCCAAGTGTCATGTCAAAGATTATTATGGAAGATGTAGGAGTGTCTTGTACAAACAAAAATGTCAGAAGCATGCTCTCCTATAATAGTCTACAACAAACAACCATAGGCGAGATTAAGGATGTAACCCTGGTTTTGTGCGCTCATTATGAGATAAGGACAACCCTCAACATTCAGGTAATTGATATTCCTATAAGAAACTACTCAATTATCTTAGGGAAATATTGGCAAGCCTTAATAGGTGGATACCTCTCACTCGATGAGACACATTTATCTATTCCTCGAAATGGAAAGAACATTATAGTCCTTAGAGAGGGAAGAATTTCACCGTACATAGAGAATGTTCCGTAATCTAGCGTAAACTATATCGAAGAATACCTAGGAGTGTATTTAATCTTTGCTGAAGAAGATAATATTCCTTTGGAAAAAAATGATTTAGATGATGATATATGGCATATTCACTTTGATGGTTCATGCTCTAGTGAAAGTAATGGGGTTGGTATTATCTTGGTTTCCCCTGCAAAAAAATTTCATAATCTATTATATAGGTGGGAGTTTGCTTGTACAAACAATGTCGTTGAATTCGAAGCTTTATTATTAGGCATTTCGAATGCCCTTAATCTTGGTTGTAGTCACCTTTCAGTTTTCGAAAATTTCAAGCTTGTTGTGAACCTGATATGTAAGATACGCTCTCCTAGCGACAAGCTAATGGAATTCTACTCCCAAACTGTTTGGGCACTTGTCTCAAACCTTCTATCTCTCAACATCACTCAAGTTAAGAAGGAGTTGAATTCAATGGATGATCGGTTAGCTGTCTTTGTAGCCTCTCCTAATCAACAACTTATCCCTCACAGGCCCGATTGTACTTTTCAATCTCTACATCATCCATGTTTTTATGAAAATGAAGGATCTTGAGAGGCCATCCCTAACGATGGAAGAATTTGTGTTGTCATTCAAAATGAACCTCTTAAGCCTGAGGATATTATATTTGTAGAAAATAATAAGATTCCTGAGGGCTTGAATCCTATTGAGAGTTTGTTTTCTTTGAGTGTTGTAGGCAATAAAGAAAAACAAAAAGAAGAGGAGTTACAAAAGAAGGTGATTGAAACCATCCTCCTAAACATTAGGACATATGAACCTTCAACGAATGTTAAAATAAATGTCCAATGTTCTGATAAAGAAGAGATGAGGTTCAATGGGCTACTTGGTGAACCCCAAAAGGTTTTTTCTTGGTTTTATGAGGATCTTCGTGGTTTTGATCCTGGTCTTGTTCAACATATTATGAAACTGGCTAGGCAAAAACAAGAACTTGTTAACTCTGCACTAGAAGCACCCTTTCGAAGGGAATCGAGAGATTTATTAAAGGCTGGAATGTCTTGTTCAGCCCACCCTGAATGGGTATCAATTTGGGAATCAACCTCGAGGACCACTGATAATATCAGAAATTGTATTAGTCTTCGAACTTTTCAGCAAGTGATTATGAGAAATCCCTTTCCCCCTCTCAATATGGAAATGTTTTTGAAATAGGTTGTAGAGTCACAGTTAAGACCCTTATTTGACAGTATGTTTGGTTACAAGAGAATAAAAGTAAAAGGGGCAAATGTTCACAAAACCACTTTCATTACTAATTGTGATACCATGCCTTACAAAGGCCGACTTTTTAGCTTACTTGATATAGGTATTGCTTTTAAAAAACCTATGCACATGACTCTCGATGAATTGGTCAGTCTCCATCTCTATCTTGATGATCTAATTGTGTGTGTCAAGGAACTAATGATTACATCAGATTTCCAAGTGATCGGTCCTTTATAAATTTCTTTTGTCTTGGATACTAAATCTTATATCTTAAAAGATTTACAGGAGCAATTGTTTCCCTATAACGCTAACAACCCTCGCTTGAAATATTGCAAGGAACCAACATGAAAATTTCTAATGTTGTCTGCATTTTGCTATATACTAGTATCCTAGCTATGCTTTCAATTTTTGTGCTTCTTTTATACACACACAGTACCTTGATTTATGCCTTTTAAGTTAAGTTTTCTTCCTTGTTGTTTTCAATTGAGTCATTTACTGTTGTTGTTTTAATTTTTGCATTATTACTTCTGTTGCGATTTTTTATCATCTTTTAGTGTTTGGTCAAGATAGAATATTGGATCAATTTTTCCACAATGACACTCCTGCAAAGCATTGTTAGACAATAATAATCAAGATTACATAGCTATTATGATGTCTCCTCTGAAGGGCCCTTGAAATTGTTACATATTTCCACTGATGTCTTACAAGGAATTGGTTATTTCCTACTGTTTCTTGCCATTTCTTCATCCATTGAGATCTTAAGAGCAAGTCTATAAGTTTTCCTCCTTGAAAGTTAAGAGCATATTCCACTTGAATGATTATGCATACAGTGGTAAAACCCCTCATACTTAACACTTTTCATCAATTATTCCCAAATTCCCGGTCATCTTTCCATTAAATCCACTCACTTCTCCCTATTGCATAATTATTCTGGTTATGTCTTCTAAAATTATTGTTCTTGGTCTGTGAAACCATTAGTTCTGAGTTCTAATTCTGTTGGAAATAAATTTTCCTATGGAGTCACCAGTTTGTTGACGATTAAAATTGTCAACAAAGTTTCGTCCGCAAAGCGTTGCTAAAGCCTATTATTATAAAAACTAATAATACTAGTAGGTGGGACCCCCTTGAACTATTGAAGATCAAATCTGTCATTTTTTATGTTGTGATGATGTGCAACATGATTTACATGGTTGACGAGATACTGTTGTTATTGGTTATGATTTGAGCTAATCAAGTGTTGATTCCTAATGTTACTATAACCTATGTTATTCATTAATTCCATTGCTATCTGTTCTTATCGCACATGCACAACAAATATGTTAGTGAAATTACATGAAAGGAAGTTTTGGGAGAGGCAAAATACTATAACAAATGCAAAGAAAAGGGACCTAATTCTGCAATACTACATGCAAACAATTGGAAGGAAATGAGAAGACTTCACGGTTATTGTTAAACCCTAGCTAGCAAGTAAATGAATATGAAATTTTCACTGGGTTATATGGTTAATACACATATGGTATGAAATGTTGATGGTGCATTTGGCAATGTAATAGTGCTATTGTTTATACGAATGGTTGAATTATATGGGACTTGAATTATGTTATGGCATAAGTCGCACTATTGGTTTTTAATGTGGTGATGGTTTCGATACATGGTTTTATTAATGGTTAATGAAGAATGTGTTGGCATGTACTGATGAATTAATGCATTGTGGGTGGAGGCGACATGCATTTACTGCACATCACCTTTACTCCTCTTGTTAGTCACCACCCTATTCGGGCTATTGTTCAATCTTCCTGCTGTGGTCATGCTCCAATTTTTTAGAGGAACCGCTCTGCCAATTCTCGTTTTAAGGATTTCGATTACAAGTATGTCTTTTTTTGGCCATTTGTGACTCTACTATGGTTATGAAATGATTATTGGCTCAGGTGTATCGGTCTGTGTTTTCCTAAGTGTTGCAACTATGTGAAATTTGGGTTCTTGGAATGAAGAGTGGATGGTTCTTCCTGTAATAATTTTGAGTTCATAGAGGTTATTGGTCTTCCTGGGTGATAGCTCTATGTTATCGTTGTTGGTTTAGTTGGATGGTTTTTGTTTATTCTTGGGTGGATAGTTATCTTCACACACTATCACTAAATCCAGTCTTTGGCTTTCATGGGTTTAATGGTTGAAGGTTTTATGCGTCACTATGTTTTGTTCACTTCGGCATTGGTTGATTTCACCACTAAGGGTCACAAAATGGGTTATCATGTTCTTACTCGACCCTATCTTCACCTCCGTGTTGTGGTTGTTTGATCGAAGAAAATGAGGGTTATACCTTATGTGCATTAAATAACTTTTGCCAGGCTGAACAAGAGCCCTGCATTTTCGGTTATTGCCCCTATCATGGATTAGTACCTTTCCACGAATGAGTCGTGTTTCTTCTTATTTGCACCATGGCCTCAGAGTTTTCACCATTACAAAGAGTGTTTTTTCTCTCCCTTTGTTGGCTACAGAACAAACCTTAGCCCTCCAGTCTGAAGATGGATAGAGAAGACCAGCCTAGCCTGTTGGTTTTACGACTTGGTTATGGTTGATTGGTGGTCTATTTGTCAACTTTTGAGCACAGACTTGACCATTTGCTCATGTGACAGTTGTGTTGGTTGGTATATAGTCACTGACTCTGTTATAACAGTGGTAAACCCTACATTGACAATTGCACTTCCAAAGCATACGGTTACTCCCCTTCTGTTAATAACTCGGTATTGTCAATGGAAAAGGTCACTACCCCAATTCAAATTGGTGTGTGGGTATGAGTGCTTGGCACAGCTTGTTAGGGCAATTGATTTTATGACAGTGATGAATTGGTTGGTTGATACACAGTCACTAGTATTTCTGCACTAAGGATTGTTTAGATGGCATTGGTTACAAATGTTTGATGCTGCTCACACATGTCGCGTTGTGTGTATGGTGTTTTTGCACAATAAAATAATGGTTTTGGTAACTATGGTTTTCTTTGGAGCCAAATGACTATCGAACTGGATGAATGTAGAGAATATATCCACTACATTATTATGCTTGTTTGATTGTGCAAGCCTTAGTTTGCACATCATAGTCGATTACGGATGACTAAATCAAAACAACATTGTGTTTAAATCGATGGCTCAACACGATGGGTTGAGTTATTATCGTGACTGTGTGTTTGTTGTGTTAAGTGGAAATGTTGCATGGTGGTGTTTTGTTGGATGTGCATTGTGTATAACATAGATGGTTTGGGTTTTCACACTCAGGGATACCCATAGGGTTTTAAGCATATTTTGTTGCAGCCCGATCATTTGTTGAGACAGGCTTGTTGTTGATACCTCGTCGATTGGATAGGTGGCCTAGCTTTTTATAGTCACATTGGATTGGGCTTGCACAATGATGAATTTACACTTGCATGGTTGAATTATTCAGCGCATATCTTGTGTTGGAATGGTGGTTGTTGTCTGTTTAATTGTCAATTCGGGTTTTGGCAATTTGATTTTGATTATTGGGTGACTGCCTATATTTATTTTAATGAACATCATTGCATTCAAAATGACAGACACTATGGCAGTGATACTATGACTTCATTGTTATTTTTGGAAATATGAATTGGAGTATATTTGTTGATAGAAGTAATGTATGGGCAGTGGTTGATTTTGATGGTTTACAGATTGGAAATGGGTACTGTTCAAAAATTGTTATAAAATGTAAAGAATGTAAATGAAAGGAATAGAACCCCTTACAAATTGGGTGAATACATATTGTTTGGTGGTGACACTGTGTTCTATATTTGATTATGAACAGAGAACTAGTGAAATGCACATAAATTGTTCTTTGGTCAAAATGATCGATGATTGATACATCTCTTTTCGCATAATGTTTTGTGGATCACTTAGTTAATTTCATGAACATTAATCGTCTTTCTTCCCTTCCATGATTTCATTTTCCACTAATTACAAATCCCATCACCTTCCCGTTTCATTTTTTCACTCCCTGTTCTGAGATTGATTACAGTAAAGAGAATTTCGGTGCTAAGGCAGTTGAAAGTGGCAATGTCTTGTGTGGATTACAATGATGTTTTATTGGTTTGTTTTTCAGTTGATTGTTGTTGTCATTGAGCAGTGACCATGTCTTTTCCCCCACACGAAGATGCTAAAGCCACAATTTTTTTTGTACCTCGTGCCATAAGAACACGCCCATGCCTCGATGCAAAAAATTAAAGGAACCACATTAAGGGAACGAGAGACTAAAAGTTATTTAGCTCATGTAAATTCCATCGTTAGGTAATTTCTTTACTCTCCACTCCAACGAACTCATGAATAATAATAAATTCATTTTACTTTACACTAGAAGCACACCAACTTTTGGTAATTTACTTGATCTCCGTGACATGAATTCATGAATAATGATAATTCCCTCATTATTCTCTTTACTTTAAGAAGTACTCCGGCTTTAGAATTCTCGATTTACGGAGTCATGGTAATATTATGCCTTTGCGCCGTGGTGTAATTATTTTTTTGAAATGCATTGACTTTTGTGGCGATCTACCACCATTCTCTAATTTGGTCATGATAAATATCATTGTACAAGTAGAAAAAGAAGTCGAGGTGAAGAATGTCAAAGAATTATGTAATAATATATGGAATTGTTTTAGTGGATTTTATAAATTTAATGATATGAAAAAGTTAGAGATGTTATATATTTAAAATTGCAATTAAATTTTTTATTATATAAGTTTATTTAGAATTAGATAAAAATTTAGAAATTATAAATTTTGGAAAGGGTAAAATTATATTTAATATTTTGAAATTTTTATTGAATTTTTTTATATCTGTGATTGAGAAAAAAAAATTTATTATAAATTTAACTTACTTTAAACGAGATCATTTGTTTCCATATAAATGAGATAGTTATTAAATTCAATCAATGTGATTTATCTTTTTATTAATCAATTATAATCATAATTATAATTTTTTTTGTTTTGTTTATTTTTAATTTAAAAATAAATAATATCTTTTTTTAAGAAAAAAACTTGAAATAATTTTATTAAAGTAAACAAATTTATAAAAGCACGAAGTATTAGAATCTATTCAGTAAAGCCAAATAAAATAAATTTAAACAATTTTCACCAAAATTCCAAAATTATTCTACAATGTTTGAAAATATATCAGCTAAAAAAATAAAAAAACTTACTCATATACATATAATTCAATATATATATATATATAAGAAAACAAAAATAATCTAACCACTTTTATATATATATATATATATATATATATATATATGATATTTTGAACAAGAAAACAAAAATAATCTACCCACTTATTTACTTACTCCTTTGTAAGTATATACATCATCAATTTTAAAGGTTTCAATTTCTAAACATATATTAGAATAGAATAATCTCTGGAGTGCTGTGCGATTATTGTTTATCACAACGATGTATCCATGCGGTACGTTTTTCGCAAATTATGCATCACTGTATTCAACTAGAACGGATCTGCGGGCTCCATGGTTATTTATTCTTTCAGAGAAGTCAATGAATACACGTACGTGCACCCGTTTGATCCTCTTCAGCCAGGCGGCCTTGTGAAACGAGCGAAGACAGCATCGGCCGATCGGATGATGATGTCAATTTAACTCTTCCGGATGCATTGCACCACGTTCCCAAATTCCAAAACGGATTAACAACTCTATCTCGTAGAGGCCTACTTTTCTGACTTTAAGAACATCCAGAATAATTGACATGTTGACCCGAGAAATCGACAGACAAGTCCATGGACTCATGGAGCACTTGTTCTGCAAATACATTCATCGCTCTGTCATGGGCAGCGATCGAGATTCACAACTGAGTGAGAATTTGCAGGGAAAGAGTTAGAAAAATGGCCGCCATTCAAATGGGAAATGCATATGGCTTTGTATTATTGCTTGGATTGCTGCTCTGCTTGCAATGCAGTTGCCTGTCAGAAGAAGGCCAGATACTATTACAAGTCAAGGCGAGTTGGAATATCAATGGGGGACTTAGCGATTGGATAAATGATTCAAATAGTGACGACCACTGTAACTGGACTGGAGTTACCTGTGATAGAAACACCAAGTCTGTTGTGGGTCTGGACCTTGAAAACTTGAATATCACTGGAACAATTCCTTCCAGTATCTGTAAATTGAGTAATCTGAGGGACTTGAACTTAAACCTGAACTATTTTGGTGGGGATTTCCTGTCTGGCCTGCGGAATTGTCCCCGTCTGCGAAGCCTGCATTTGTCTCAGAACGTGTTCGTTGGGTTCTTGCCGGATGAGATATATAAACTGGAGGAGCTGGTGCAATTGGACCTCTCGTCCAACAATTTCTCAGGGGACATTCCTGCTGGATTCGGACGGTTGCCTAAGCTTGAGGTATTGTTCTTGCACTCTAATCTGTTGAATGGTACTGTTCCTTCCTTCCTTGGAAATCTCTCCTCGTTGAAAAACTTAACACTGGCCTACAACCCTCTGGCTCAAGGGGTGATCCCATATGAACTCGGGAACTTAACAAGGTTGCAACAGTTGTGGATGACAGATTGCAATTTAGTAGAAGAAATTCCAGAGTCATTAGGGAATATAACAGATATGGTTCACTTGGACCTCTCAGGGAATCAATTGACGGGCAGGATCCCCAACAAATTGATGGCCCTTTCAAACATGACAGATTTGATTTTATTTAAGAACAATTTATCGGGACCAATTCCAGGCAATATAAACAATCTTAAGAGTCTTGTGAATTTGGATCTGTCAATCAATGAGCTAAATGGAAGCATTCCCAATGGAATTGGAGACTTGACAAACTTAGAGACACTGCAGTTATACAACAACCATCTCTCTGGGTCTATACCCTCTGGGTTTGATAAGCTTACCAGTTTAGTCCATCTCAAGCTTTTTACTAACGAGCTTACAGGACAAGTCCCCAAAGGAATTGGGATGGGTTCTAAACTTGTTGAGTTTGATGTATCAACGAATGATCTTTCGGGTCCTCTTCCACGGAATGTCTGTAAAGGCAGAGTACTGGTGGCTTTCATTGTTTTTAAGAATAAGTTCAATGGCAGGCTGCCTGAATTTCTAGGAAATTGTCCTGGTCTAACTAATGTCCAAGTCCAGGATAACCAGCTAAGCGGTGAAGTTCCTCTGGGATTATGGGGCTCTCCAGTCCTTGGAGAATTGAGATTGACGAACAATGCTTTCCATGGCCAGATTCCTCCTCAAATCATCAACGCAACCAATCTATCATGGTTGGAGATATCAAAAAATCAATTCAGTGGAAGAATTCCCTCTGGTATTGGAGAGCTGTCGAATCTCAGCGTCTTTCTGGCCAGTCACAACAATATATCTGGGACTATTCCAGTGGAACTTACTAAATTATCCTTACTGCTGAGGCTCTCTCTTGATCACAATATGTTATATGGGGAGCTTCCGAGGACAATCATTTCATGGCAAAGTCTTTCTCAGCTTAACCTTGCCAACAATCGCATCACAGGATCAATGCCTGCGTCGCTCGGGTGGCTGCCCGTTCTTAACAGCCTTGACCTCTCAAACAATTTGCTTTCAGGAAATATACCTCTTCAATTAGATCATCTCGAGTTGAGCTTTCTGAATGTGTCTGGCAACCTGTTGTCTGGCTCTGTCCCTGTTGATTACAACAATCTGGCCTATAATGAAAGTTTTCTTGACAATCCGGGCCTTTGTGGAGGTGGACCATTAAGCCTTTCTTCATGTTTCCATCAGAAAGAGGAATCTGAAAGTCATCTGAATACGGTATTGATTGTGGTTATTGTTGTGGTAGTAGTAGTGTGCTTGATTGGTATAGGTTTCCTGTGTATGGCATACAAGAATTTTACTCAGGTTAAATCAAGTATAGAGACTTGGAAACTCACATCCTTTCACAGGGTGGAATTTGACGAGTCAGACATTTTGATGAGATTGACAGAAGATAATGTTATCGGAAGTGGAGGTGCGGGTAAAGTGTACAAGGTGACATTGGGAAATGGTAATATTGTTGCTGTGAAAAGGATCTGGAACAATGGGAAACTGCAGTCTGTCCAAGACAAGGAATTTCAAGCAGAGGTGGAGACTCTAGGCAAGATTAGGCATGCCAACATTGTTAAGCTGCTTTGCTGCATCTCTAGTTCAGATTCTAAGCTTTTAGTGTATGAATACATGCCAAATGGTAGCCTGTATGAACGGCTTCATACTTCTCATGAGGAAACCTTAGATTGGCCTACTCGATATAAGATTGCTTTTGGTGCTGCCAAGGGATTGTCCTACCTGCATCATGGTTGTTCCCCTCCAATAGTACACAGGGATGTTAAATCATATAATATATTGCTGGATTCTGAATTGAAGGCCCATATTGCTGACTTTGGTTTAGCTAGAATAGTGGAGAAGCTGGGTCAGGAAAATGTCATGTCAGTAGTTGCTGGCTCATATGGATATATTGCCCCAGGTAAGAATTTCCAATGGAACAGATTAATGCCTATGAATATGTGTGTATTAACCAAATGTTCTTATAACAGAAAATAAACAATTCTAGCTGAACTGATTTAATTGATGGACATGTGTGCAGAGTATGCTTACACTCTCAACGTGAATGAGAAGAGTGACATATACAGCTTTGGTGTGGTCCTGCTGGAGCTTGTGACTGGCAAGAAGACCAATGATGTAGAATTTGGAGATGACTCAGACATTGTTAGGTGGATTCGGAATCAGATCCACATTGACGTTAACAAAGCCCTGGATTCACGAGTAGCAGACTCATATAGAGAAGAAATGATGCTGATGTTAAGGGTGGCTCTGCTATGCACCAGTACTCTGCCCATTAACAGGCCTTCCATGGGGGAAGCTGTGGAATTGCTGCTTCTTTGCAGCCCAGATGAACAAATTAGGAAGGCAGTAGCTGCCACTTTGTCACCCCATCTAAAGAGGAATCCCAGTGCTTTTTCATCCAACTCTACATATGCTTCCTCTTCTGCACACAGTAGCACACATCCTTTCCATGACAATACATGTGGCATAGACATGTGACATTTGTCTTTATTTTATCACCAATATTAGAAGCATTGTTCAGTGATGCTCTTTTCCCTTGCTTGACTGGAGGAGAATTTGATTACTATACTAGTAGAGATATAACTCTAACTTATATTGGTTCTATTAGTTTGTTCCAGACAGTAGATGCATCTGCCCCAATGAAAGCATTTCATCAGTCCTTGCATAGAAGCATTTGCTATGCTCCAAAACACCAAGAACAACATTTCAGGCAAAGCATAGGCCCATTAGGGCTTCAGCAAAGACATTAGGAGATCGGCCAAATTTGGTAACACGTCACAGTAGGACTAGGATCTCGGAGTCTCCATAGAAGCACTAATATGAGCTGTTATTCTGTAGCTCATATGAAATCCTTCTAATTTTGCATTCCCCTTAATCACCGAGTATAGTGTATAATAGGGTATTTTAGCAGCCCAACTGTAAAACATCTTATGCACAGTAAACTGGTTTAAGATTGTTTTACCAAAGAGACGATGACGATGACGATGAAATGGATGGAACACAAAGTGATCCATATCTCGGTGGGGCTCATAATCATGGATGAATGATTGACATTGACTCCTTGAATCTCCTCTACCATCTAAAGGCAGTCATCAGGTTTACATGTATTATTATTCCAAAGAGTTGTAGCGTATTTTAGATATTTACATATGCATCAGTATATGAAGGATTGTAAGCAACATTAAAGTAAGCATCTGTCCAGGATGATATACAGCAGCCTACCAGACCTTAAAAGCTACCTCGAAGAGGTGAATTGAGCAGAAAAGCATTAAATTACTTTCTTTTTGTTACCTAAGATTGTACCATATGGGCTTGATTGATCATTTCCCAACAAATATATTATCTTATTTTTGGCGTTCTGTTTCGTCCCTGCGTTTAGCGACTGTCTTCTGTTTTCTTCCAGTGTTATTGTCCCTCGAGGAGCCCCTCAGTGACATTCCATGCAGTTTTCTATGATGTATTCTAGAAGTTCTATGTTTTACTCTTCTCTGAACATTTTTCCGAATCAGTTTTCTCTAAAATCCAGTCAAAAATTTAAATATTTCATGTAACCTAAATTATATATTAGGTGCTAAATAGATTTATACATTCAACCATTCTATAGGTGATGAACGATTTGGCCTTATGCTCAAATACCTTGTTATTGACCTTAATAACCATAAACTTTTATATACTAATCCTAATGTAATTTGGCTCTTTCCTCTTGCTTGAGCATATTCCATATTCTTCCTGTATTCCTTTGCTTCCTTTTGCCTTTCCTGCAACATGTCTAATGATACTTGTGGTTTCCCCTTGAAATTTAATATATGCAATTTTCTGCCCCTCCTACAAAGAGGGGAGTGAAAACCATACATTTGTGTGAATTGAGACATCAGAATACATTTGTGTGAATTGAGACATAGCAGAATATTTAACAATATTATACGCAATGTTCACAAAAGAAGTCTCTCCAACAATGTTGGTTTTACATTGGCTCTTAACATGGCCTCCATAACTTGGTTTAAAGTGGCTTAGTTTAATTTAAGGAGGCTCAACATATCATCCATAATTCGGTTTACCCTTTTTATTTAGCCATCTAACTATGAATGGTGTCCACTAGAATGTTCAAGTCCACAAAGCTATAAATAAGTCATTTCCAAATATCTTGTAATTTTGTAGTCTATATAATTTAAGTTTTTGTATCAATTTAGGAAAAGCACATGTCACACTTATATCTTTACCAACCACCTTATGTCGTATGTGTAAAACACATTTCACTATTTTAGTAACTTTATCCACTATTATCAATGATCCATTTTCCCCAATGGGTGAGTAAAAATTCCCCAATGACACTCATGAAATGGATTCACAACCTACTAGTTAATTGCATACACAATTTAATAACGATGAATGTAAAAATGCACATACAATAGCATAACAATCTCAAAGTTTTAACTCGAGAAAATGCTCACAATGCAAAACAGCTCTAGATTTGTTATTAAGATTAAAAATGTAGCCTATGCTCCATAAAACATTGCTACCTTAACTTACAACAAAGTTTACAACAATAGTCATCGGGGTACATAGGTGTGCCCTCAGATAATGTTCAACTTGTCATTCTACACCAATTTCATGAAGC
This sequence comes from Picea sitchensis, assembly GCA_010110895.2. Classification (NCBI taxonomy): domain Eukaryota; kingdom Viridiplantae; phylum Streptophyta; class Pinopsida; order Pinales; family Pinaceae; genus Picea; species Picea sitchensis. Next base: position 24,821 of record SNQJ01S0064536.1, read on the forward strand.
TCATTGGTCTTCTACGTTCATTTTATTACATTGTCTCCTTGAGATCAATCCATGCCCAACTCTTCCTACTCCTAAACTCTAAAATGAACATCCAAAAGTATTTTGAACTACTCCCAACTCCCTAAAACTAGTTGTCCACAAATTCTTTAATTATATGTTAATTAAGAATTTGTTACATTAGCGGTCTCTATTCCTAATCATCTTCTTTCCTTAATAGGTATCCTCCAATGTGGCATTGGCTCTTTGTCTCTCAATGTTTATGTGGTTGTCAACCTTTTTGGTTGTGGTACCATCATTTTTGGCCACCTAGAATCATTTGTCTATTGATCTTGCAAATCAACTTCTTGTTATGGATAATAAATGGACACCCATCAACCCAAATCATTAGATGCTCATCAACATTGAACTTGAGTCTTGTCGATTTGGGTCAATGGATGCTCATCAACAATAAACTTGGGTCCTATTGACTTTGGTCAATGGATACTTGTCAATGATTAACTTAAGTCCCATTGACTTATATTTTTGTTGAGTCTTAGTGGTTTTTATTTAGTTCATCAGTTTTTAATATGTATCCAATATTGTTTTTCAAGGATATTTTCAATGTTAAGCCCTAATATTGGCTCATTACACCTTAATTGGGGCATATTACATTAGTAATGTTATTTTATTTATGTCGGCTTTATTCGATTAGTTGTAATTATACCTCCTAGTCTCCTATATATACCAAGGAGACATTTTCATTTGGAATCATCTTGTACTTGAACATTTATGTGGGGTAAAAGGAGGTTGCCCCCTCAAAGAGGCTTATTATCTGAAATTCTCTTTTTTTCAAGGCATTGAGTACTTATTCTGATGTTTTTCTATGCTATATTGATATTTGGTTCTTAACATATGGTATCAGAGCTCAAGGCCTTGGGGTTTCACTGCTACATCTGAGACACCATGGCATTTTTGCTATAACTTTTTTTCTACAACGAGTCAGAAGGAACAGATTGGAGGATATTTATTAAATGGATCAAGGTACGTTGGGTTAAAATTTCATCTCCTGAGGCCTTATACTTTCCGAGACACAACCTTTGTAAGATAGGGTTCTGGAATCATTCTGAATTGAGTCATTGCGGAATTTTCGTTATAAATTTTTTTATGTAACGTTTCAGACCCTCAACTCCAGAGGATATTCTCATAAATTAGTAAGGTATCCGGGGTAGCAATTTAAGCTTCTGGGTCATCTTAAATTTGTAGATACACCCTGTGGAAGATAAGGTATTTGACTAGTCCTATTGACTAGTTTCAAGCAAGTGTTCCAGGTAAAACAATCATAAATTATTCCTAGAGTATCCAAATTGAGTGATATTAGTTGCATTGGATAGTGGACAACCGGTAGTAGTTATGGTACGAGTTTCAAAATTTTATATCAATTATTTGGTGCGGGGCATGCTATATAGGTGAGATCTCCTGGAAAGGCCAAAAATCAGCAAGTTGCGGGGAAGTTATCGTAAATTCCACTTGGCACATCCAATTTTTATCAGACCTGTGCAATTGAAGAGAAGAAATATCAGAGACCTACAAAAAATAAAGTTTCATACTCAGAAGGTCCTAAATTTGGGAGATACAATAAAAGGAATATTGTCTAGCAGAACCACCTCAAAATCAAGGTTTAAAGTGATACTTGGCCAACATGCCACCAAAAAAGGGAACTTCTACACCAAATAAGCCTCCAGACAATCCTACTTGGACTCTT